>LBNU01006355.1:0-18299 GCA_014162995.1 Artemisia annua | reverse complement strand
TAACCTCATTTCTTTTACGCATTACTTAGCCTTATGTTTTCTTTTATCGTTCAACTTATTTCTTTTACTATCGCACTTTATTTCATTTAAATTTTATGTAAATCTTTCGTAGTTTAACTAAAACCAAATCACCTCTTTTAAACCAATTCACTTCACATAACTCACGACTCGAGTGACAAGATCAATTTCAACCCTCGTTGGGACAACGATCCTCGTGGTAAAAGCTTCACCGCTTATCCTTTTACGATCACCTATCCACGGGTGAAGATGGTATTATCACTCACGGGATTGATAGACCACGTACTTACAATGATCTCAACGAAGCTGAAAAGAAACGTTATGATGCTGATATCCGAGCTTCCAACATTGTGATACAAGGGTTACCCAAGGATGTATACAAGCTCATTAATTTTAGCACAGAAGCCAAAGCTGTGTGGGATAATGTGAAAATGCTACTAGCTGGTTCAGAACTCACCAAAGAAGATCGCGAGTCACAGTTGTATGATGAGTTTGAGCATTTCAAGATAAATCCTGGTGAAAACATCACAAACAACTACGTCAGATTCCATAAGCTTGTTAATGACATGAAGATGATCCGAATGACAATGCCTAACATCCAACTTAATTCTAAGTTTGTTAACAACATGTCACCTGAATGGGATCGATTTGTCATAGCTGTGAAGCTCAACAAGGGACTCAGAAACACCAACTATGAGCAACTCTATGCTTACCTGCAACAACATGAGAAGCATGCTGTGTATAACCGTCAATTGAGAGAGAAGATGAATCAAACAACAACAAATGATCCTCTGGCACTCATCTCCAATGTTCATACATTTAATCAATCCCAAATTGATCAACTCAGTCATCATCAGACACCTGCAACACAGAATCAGTCACCCATTGGTCAGTCATCCAGGACAACAACAACGGTCAAGAACACCCAACCAGACTCTAGATATTCTCACACTGATTTGATGATTGACAACCTCTCCAACCAAGTATCATTGCTTGTTCAACAATTCAGAGCAACACTTCCTCAAACCAACAACCAATTCAGAACGTCATCTAACCCACGGAATCTTGCTGTTGTGGAAGATGGACGTGTTGTGGTTCAAGGAAGGCAGAATGCAAACCAAAGGAATGGAGGCAGGGGGTATGTACAGAATAGAGCTGGGAATGCCAATCAGGGACAGGGAAGACAACCCAAATGCTACAACTGTGGTGGGTTAGGTCATATTGCAAGGAACTGCACTCAACCCAAACGTCCTCAGAACTCTGACTACTTCAAAGATAAAATGCTGCTGATGCAAGCCCAGGAGAATGGAGTGTCGTTGGATGAGGAGCAGCTGTTGTTCCTAGCAGGAGATGAAGGGAACACATTTGATGCAGATGTGGATGATCAACCAGTTCAGGATTTGGCTCTCAATGATCCAAACATCTTCCAGGCAGAAGACTGTGATGCCTTTGATTCTGACGTTGATGATGAACCTACCGCACAAACTATCTTCATGGCCAATCTGTCATCTGCAGTCTCATCTCCTCAACCATCTGGTCCCTCCAACTCATCCGTAATATCTGAGGTACTAAAGTTATATGATGCATATGAAAGGTGTGATGAACCGAAGACTCTCAATGAAATACATCAGACTAATGTTACCATGCTAGATGATGCTGAATTGGAAAGCAGCAATGTTACCCCAATTGAGCAACATGTGGATCACGACAAAGAATCTGATGTATCTTGCGGAGCATCTTCAGTTATATCTGATAATAATGTGATGCATGAACAAAGGTCTCATGACAAAGTACAACAAACAAACGTGGTGGAATTAAATGCTGATAATATGGGAAATAGCAATATTATCCCATATGAACAACATGTAAGACACAACGTCAAGTATGTTGTAACAAGTGATGAACCCTCTGTTGATTTTAATGTGTGTGAATTGGATGAATACACTGCTGTTGTGCCTGATGATACCTTGACCACTAGGATTAATATTCTTAAAGATCAGGTGACCATTTATCAACAACGTGCAAAATTTGAGCTAACCGAACGTGAGCAGAAAATGGATTGGCAAATGTGTACATATATAACCGAAAGAAACATAAAGGAAGAAACCTTAAGAATGGAGATAAAAACTTTTCAAAATCAACTCGATCAAACGGTTAAACAAAAACAGGAGATTCAGGAAAGTGTAACCGCACTAAAACTTGATTTTCAAAGTAAAGAAACTAAAATCTTAAATGATTTTTCCAATCTTAAAGCGTTAAAGAACAAGCTTGAAAATAAGTTGTACACACAAGGCCAAACCATTCAGACTGCTCAAATGATGCAAAAGCACATTAAGCTGCGAGATAAACATAGCAATCAGGATTTAGGAGTGCCTAAAACGAACTTTCTTAGGAGCGTTAGTGCCACCCAACCTGCCTTGTATGATGCTAATGTGATGCTCAAAACTGATCATGCCCCACTTGATGTCTCATCTAATGAGGAGATTAATGAGATAGAATCTGTCAATAGAAAGAGATTAGAGAATAAAATGAAGGATCTCAAGTACATTAAAAACGTGTCAATATCAAACCTCATTATTACTATGAACAGAATTTATTGACTGTTTTTGCACCCCATACTAAGTTAACACTTGAGCAAGTATTTTGGTCTTTAGACATTGAGAAAAGGAAAACTGAAGAACTTAAGACCAAAACTCCTCCAAAGTTTTCCACCCCAACAGTGTATCCTCCCAATACACCAATGCATTTAGTCCAGTTGGCCTTCCCACACAATGTAAAACTCTTATCAGTATCTATGTTCTTTGCCAAATGTTTGCTGATTTTGATAAAACCTGCAAGAAGAGAATTACACCAACTGGAATCACTAAGGGTGAAAGGGGTTTTGAACAAACAAAAGAGTGTTACTTAACCGAAGTTATTCCATTTTTTTAAACTCATCAAAGAACACTTTGAGGGTATGCAAAAGTCCCTTGAAACTGAAATAAAAGAAATGAAAGAGGTGTTTAAAAATGTAGGGAATGAGGGAAAACAAATTGCCATAGACCTACAATATAGTGAAATTGCGAGAAAGAATGCTTTTATCATGAATGATACCTTGATTGCTAAATGCATTGCTCAAGATGTATTTTTTACTGCTACTAATTCTTCATTAACTGCTTGTCAATTTCATGAAATGTCTGTTGCATTAAATGTTTTCCAGAATCGTGTTGTTGAGCTTGAGGGGGAGAACTTAAAATTACACGAAAAAATTCAAAACGATGATCATGATAACATGGTCAGGCATTTTTCGAAACTAGAGGTTGATAATCTTAACTTGCAATTAAAATATCAATATTTAGAAGAAAGAATTAAAATTACAAATGCCACGACATCCTCGGATGCTCCTGAATTTGACGCATATTTTTAGTTAGCCAAACGGGATGAAAAAATTCAAGCTCACACGAACACGATTCGAAAATTGAGGGCCCAAATTGCCCAATTGAAGTTCAACAAGAGTGATGTGATTGAACCTCAAAAACCACAGTCTGCAGACTCTCAGAGTTATCAATTTCAAAACATCATTAACCAACTCAAACATAAAAATGATTGTTTTCAAGCTGAAAATTCAAAAGTCAAACAACATTACAAAGAGTTATATGACTCAGTTAAGATCACACGAGACAAAACCAATGAAAAAATAACTTCTTTGTTAAATGAAATTGAGAATCTAAAGACAAAGGTAAAAGGGAAAATGCTTGCTGCTGCATGTGATAATGTTTTCTCCAAGGTCTGCAAATGTAAAAAATATGCATGTGATGCCATGAATATCCCACTTCCCCTTAGGAATAATGAGTTAGTTCATAGTGACTACCTTAGACATCTTAAGGATTGCCTTGGCATGCTTCGTGAGACCATTGAAGAAAATAGAATGGTGAGACCTGCTGACGACACCATTTTAGATGCATGTTTCCTTACCAATCGATCACAAGAACTCTTAGAATATGTCATAGGTACATGTCCTAAGATCATTGACATGCGAGATAGGCTTAATGCATCTTCATATAAGATTAAGAGCAAGCATGTTACCTTTAATGTACCATTGACAACATCTGAACGAAACACATCAATTGCTAGAAAACAAACAGCAGTGCAACATTCTAATGTTCTCGTCATTAATTCTACAGGAGTAAACATTGACACTAAGGCAGCGGGTCAAAGCCTAGTCGCAATACAAGGAATGATAAGACTTCGCCAGCTAAAAGTGTTCAAGAAAGGAAAGTAGAAGACCACCCTGGGAACAATAAGAATGATTTGAATGAAATGAATCGTGTTGATTCTAGTGTTAGCTATAAGCGTACTGTAATTAATTCGAATTCTGATGCTACGTGTAGGACATGTAATGACTGTTTAATTTCTGGTAATCATGATGAGTGTGTTATGTTGTTTTTGAAATCTTCCAATTCATCCCCAGTTAAAATTGCTAAGTGACATAAACACGGAAAACGTGTTTGGAAAGCAACAGGAAAGACATTCACCACTGTAGGATATCAGTGGAGACACACAGGAAAATTATTTGCTAATGTTGGTTATCAATGGAAACCTACTGGAAGGAAATTCACTTTAGGTAGTCAATGCCCCTTACTAAATTGACAAATCTTAAGATTGCAAAAGTTAAAAAATGGAAGGCAACTGGTAGAATATTCCCTTTAGTGACACAATGCCTTGTCAATAGGTCCACTGCTCCCATTTGTAAAGATGCCTCTGTGGTCACCATTTCATGTACTAATCCTGTTCCTCTTAAATATGTGTGTGCTAACCATTTGGACCCCAACTGCACTTGGGGATCCATGTTTTTCAGTTATCCATATCTGTCTGGTTTCAAATGCAGGTGGTACAAATCATCTTTTGGTATTTGGACTCAGGCTGCTCAAAACATATGACTGGGGATCGCTCACGGCTCAGAAATTTCGTGAAAAAGTTTATCGGGACTGTTAGGTTCGGGAACGATCACTTTGGTGCTATAATGGGTTATTGATTTGCCCAGAAACAGTCAACAAAAGTCAACCAAGTAATTGGTCAACTAAAGTCAAGCTATTTAAGGGCTCAATGCACCAAGGAGAGTATAGAAATATTCCCGGGTCGTTTAAATCCCAGTGAGGTATGAATTGTGTCGAGAAAACGAATATGAGATCAAGTGCTTATGAAACGGGAATGAGAAAGTGAGTTTGATTCGAATTAAACTACGGGATTACAAATGAAATTTATAAACAAACACCACAATTAATTACTGAAATGCGTAGACGTTAACAAATCTAAAAATATACGTACACGTTAATTAAACGTATACGTACGAAAATAAAAGTGAAAATAAAAATCTAAAAACTCCTAAGTGATGAAAAACACATTTTAATGATCCTAAAAATAAAAGAAAATTTTAAGAAAAATAAAAATTATTTTTACACTATTTAATTAATTAAAACTAATTAATTACTAATTATTTAATTAATACTAATTACTAAAAACTAAATTAAATTAAAATAAATACTAAATGAACAGTAAAAAATCTATAAAAATTCCTAAAAATATTTTAAGTTACTAGAAATTTAATAAAAATATAAAATATATTAGTATTTAATAAAAATATAAAAAGAAAATTAAAATTAGATTAAATTAAATAGAAACTATCACTTAAATTAAAAAGGATGATTTTTGTGATTTTCTTTTTAGAAACCTATTAAACAAACAAAATGATGAAACTTTTGTAAAAACAAACTTGTTGGAAAAACTCAATAAGCTCAGAAAGAGCTTAAAAGCTTAAAAAGTTAACTTTCTTTGACCAAAGAGAGAGATAAGCTCAAATAAGCTCAAGTGGGGTCCACTATGGTCAAAACAGATGCAAATGAGTTAAATGAACTCTAAGAAGCCAATATGACACAAATAAGCTCACTGAATAAGCTTAAAATATAAATTAAGCACTTTGGTTCATATGGTTCTGCACAGAAATGGGACAACAATAGAAAGCAAAAAGATGTGGGTCCCAGTGAGCTTAAGGCTCAAACAGGTGATGAATTGAGAAGCTGGCTTGGTGGTGAGCTTGTGGAAACAAGAATCACTCAATAAGCTCAGCTGAGAAGCTCAAAAATGGCTTGAGAACTTGCTTGTTCACACACTGCACAGGGCATGCAGAAGATTGGAACAAATAAGCCAAGGCTAGCAGCCCTACCAATTAAGCTCAAATAGGACAAATAAGCTAAGAAACTTAAAGAGGAGTGGCTAAGCTTCACAAAAAGCTAAACCACTCAAGACAAAGCTCAGCAATGAGCTTTTGAGAGCTTGTGGAAAAAGGATAGTCCACACTGATGAGTCAGTGTACAAAATTTAGTGTAGCAAACTTGACAAGTAAATTTAAGCAATTTAATAAGCTAAAAGAGGACCAACAAGCACATGCACAGTGAAAGGAGCTTATAAACTACTTAAAACAACCAAAATTACAAATTAAGCCCAAAGATTAAAACTATTACAAGCTTATGAAACTAAAGGTTCAACTGTGCACAGGGCACTTTTGCCAAAAACAGCTTAAAAGATAAGCATATTTAAGGGGGCAAATAAGCTCACAAAAATTCAGCAAAAATAATTTAGCAACTTAACCAACCACAGATCAATTATGCAAAAGCACCATCTCAGAAAACAAGTATCAAACCCTACAGCTAATTCACAATTTTATTCAAAAAGTTTTCTTATGAAATTTTGACTTTTTGATTTAACTTGAAATTTGACTTTGGTGAGTTTTGATTCAATCTAGCTTACTGAGAATGATGTATTTAGGTGAAATGAGGCCAAATTATGATACTCTAACAACTTTTATAGCCAAATTGAAGATCAAGGATCTTCAAATCTCAACAGTGAAGGAAAGTTTAAGATTAAAGGTGAGTCTTGACTTTCTTTCAAATAAGACTGGTATTTTATGTTATATCTAACCTCAAAGAACCTAAACAAACATTTCTCAACACATAAAAACAACAATAATACTCATGGAGACCAATTTATCAACTGAACCAAACAACCTGTTAACTTTGGTAAACAAGTGAAATTTGAGTAAACTTGAACTAAAATCTAAGGTATGAACTAGAATCTGTCTAATAAGCAATAAGGAAGCAAAACAAGCATAAATAAGCAAGAACTAAGCAATTGAATAGTGAAATGAGAGATTGAACAAGATTCCTTACAAGATGCTTTCCTGCCAATTCAACATGAAACAAATCCCAAATCACTTCCTATAGAACCTCCACAGGTTCCCTAACCCATGGCCATCCACTATTTACCATGCTCCAGCTATCTCCATCATCAACCTGCACTTTTTGATTTTTGATGGTATTTTTCTTATTTTTTGTGATTTTTTTTCTGTTTTTGATTTTAACTGAATTTTAGAGTTTCTAAAAGCTTGTATAAGCTTTCTAGGAGCCTACATGAGCTTAAGAGTCCAAAGCAACAGATTCTAACAACATTAAAGAAATTTAAGAATTTTTAAAACTTGTGAGATTGCACAAAAACTGGAAATTGAGAATTGAACTAAATAAAACTTTCATTCATTGAAAAACAGAGTACAAAGGTTAACATTACACTAAAAGAAACTAAATTACAATGTTATATATCACAGTTGGCTTTTTACACACTACTTATACTAGAAAAAAAAGAAATACATAAGCTTCTGCCACGTGGAGCCTCCTGGAGCCAATTAGCAGTCCCAAAAGCTTCTTTGACCACTCTTGACTAAATCCCAGCTGTTGGTTTGGAGTTCCCATGATCCTAGCCCTTAATTCATTTTTGGCGCCAATTTCCTTATAACTGCCAAATGGGTAGTTGTGGTTGTTGAGGCAATTAAATGCTTGGGGTGGTTTAGTGAGACAAAAGGGAGGCTATGGAGGTGGGAGAACCAAGTGGGAGTGATGGGGAAATGGTGAGAGTACCCTGGTTTCCAGGGATGGTGTTGGGAGGTTAGGGGTGGTCAAACCTCAGTTTGACTGAGGTTTTAAACTAAAACGGGGGGAATTAAGGGGGGTTTATTATTATAAATTTTGGGCTGGGTAAATAAAAAAGAAATGGGCCTGGGTATAGTTGGGTTGGATTTTTGGGTTTTGGTTTATTTAAGGCAGCTTGGTTTGTAGATAATATAAGGACCAAATGTGTAATTCACCCAAAATTGAGGGGCTGATTTTGCACCTAATTCCAAATNTGGGAGAACCAAGTGGGAGAGATGGGAAAGTGGTGAAGGTACCCTGGTTTCCAGGGATGGTGTTGGGAGGTTAGGGGTGGTCAAACCTCAGTTTGACTGAGGTTTTAAACTAAAACGGGGGGGGGGGATTAAGGGGGGTTTATTATTATAAATTTTGGGCTGGGTTTGGGGTATTGGGCCAGGGGAAAGGATTGGGCAGACTTGGGTTGTGTTTGTGGGTTGGATTTGGATTTATAAAGAGCAAAGGGTCCGTTTGGTTTAATGTATAACACAAGGGCCAATTATGCAATTTATCCAAACTTCAAGGGCTGATTTTGCACCTTTTCCAAAGTAACCATAAGGACCAAACTTGCCAACTTTGATAAACTAAAGACCAAAAATGCCATTTTTCCAATTTTTTTAATACCCAAGGACCATTTTTGACAATTTCTGAAAGTTCAGGGGCCTGTTTTGCCAATTGTCCAAAATTTCATTCAAGGACCAAAATTGACAACTTAAAACATTATAAGGACCTTGAATGATAAAACTCCACATTTTCAAATTACAGGGACTAGTTTTGCCAAAATTAGAAAGTTGGGGGACTAAAACTGCCAATTCTGCAAACTTTGCTTATTTTTCATTTGTTTTTAAACATTTTGCATTTGAGACACATAAAACACGATCCTTGGATATTTTCATCATTTTGATGTGATTTTGCGTGTTTTCAGATGTTTTGTGTTTCAGAATTGACCAAAAATGATGAGTGTTTGAGCACTCATCACGCATCCAAACACTTTCTTCCAAATTGGATGTTTTAGATTCTTTTCTAAAACGTGTACATAGATAAGCACCAAACATAATGTCGAATCTAATTGTTATGAAAACAAGTAGTCTTCCGAACATTTCTCTATGTTTAGTTTTACCTACGGATTTACTAATCTCATTCTTGATAAGTCATCAACTACTTAACTATTGAGAACAAGAGAGTAATTAGGAATGTCTTTGAGTGATAATATCGTGCTTTTGGAGCTTGCTTTTGTTATCAAAGTTTTTTTCAATTGTTGAAACTACATTCACACAATCTATTTTTGAAAGGTCTACTTTGTTAAAACTTGTAGTTTCACTCTAATGTCCAAAAGCTTGTTTTATCACATTTGATTGATTTAATCAAAGACTCACGACTCAAGACATATGACCAAGGTCAATATTACTTGATTCCATGTTTGACTCGAGGTAAGACGACATTGCTTACATTGTGACTTTTAACCTAAATTTTGTGTCACTCGTTAGTTTATGACTTAAGGATTTTAAACATCTATGTTTATTACTTTTAATAGTTCATCTTCCTTGTCATTTTACTTTACTTGTCTTACCATTGTTGGACTTTCGACTAAGTCATCATCTACCGAAGATGATATCTTAGAAGGAGGTGGTTTTTCGTTAAATGTTTTATTCAACGACTCCTCGACTCTTTAGGTTTCCTTTCATAAAACATTGTGAATTTTATTGGTTTATAAAAAAGTCCAAGAGATACAACATTATATGACTATGTGTCACTTTTAATGTGTAAATTCATGATGTTGAAAATTCACATTCTTCCATGCATTATACTTCATGTGACTTATTTCACCTTACGTGTTTTATGTGAAATTATCATAAAAGAATGATTGAAGTAAATCATGATTTAAGACTCAAAGTGTGGAGTTTAGGGATGTTGTTTAGCAAGCATCACAAGAGTGCAAGACATGTTATCACTTTAGGAGATTCTTAATTAGCTCACTTGTGAGCAAGAGTTAAGTGAGACTTACTCAAGAGTTTCTCATGTTAATCTCTTGACGGTTAAGGAACCGAATCCACCTTATATCTCCTACTAGTACTTAAGATGAAATTTCTCTATGTAGAGAAACTAATCTTAGTAAATCCTAATAGCACATAAACACATAGGGATACACACTACCAAATAACACATACTATAATACATAATGCAAGAAGCAAGAGACAATCAAAAGGCAAGTTGAAGCAATGTGTACCTTTTAATTTGCGTAGAGATGCTATCAAGATGATAAGCTCAAGGCGTAAGATCTTGGTTTGACGATACACTTGGAAGCTCAATTACTCATGTGTCCAAGAGGGTTAGATAATCATATAAAATCATAGAATATGATATTTTTAATCCTTTTGTCATGAGTTTCAATTAGAGGTTGACTTAACTCTAAATCTCCTTTCTAGGTTTAACAAAGTTTACTTTCTTTGTTTTACTTGTTGATGATGATCTTGAGTTAAATCCTAATCCGGTTTTGTCTCTAAACAACTTTTGACTTCTTAACAATCTTTCAAGAGATTTTAAGCTTTCATCAAATTTAGCTAACATTTTCCCTTTCTCATTTTGCTTTTTAATCTCATGTTTGTAATCTAGACATATTTTACATTCTAGATCAATTTCAACATTACTCTCAAGTCCATACATTTTATCTTCTAACAGGATTTCCTTTTCAAAATTGTTCCCAAGGGATTTCGAAGACTCATTGTTAAAGATAGTTTTTAGGTTCATGTTACCTAAGAGTTTAGACTCATTTTCTAATTTAGAAAATTCCAAGAGAAGAGTGTCGAAGCAAAAATGTTTGGTTTCAACATGTACCTTGCTTGTTGTTTCAATGAATTGAGAATCACTAGTCGGATGATCATCGTCTACATCCGTGTCGTTCCATGATTCACAAGTAAGTTCTCTTTGACACACGTACTCATCTTTACTTGTACTTGTTGTTTCAACAAGTTGAGAATCACTAGTCGGATGTTTATCTTCATCTACATCCGCGTCATTCCATGATTCACAAGCAAGTTCTCTTTGACATACATGCTCATCCTCACTTGTACCTTCATTGAAAACATTTAAACTCGTAGTACATGTATTCACTTCTAGTAATTCACAAGCAAGTTCTCTTTGACATACATGCTCATCCTCACTTGTACCTTCATTGAAAACATTTAAACTAGTAGTACATGTATTCACTTCTAGTAAATGCCTATCTATTAGTTTTTCTAGAACTTCTAATTCATATGCGAGATCAAATTGATCATCTTTGACTTGACATATTTCTTGATGATGGTTTAACAAATTTTTCCAAATATCATTTGCCGTTTGACAACTTAACACTCTTTCATATTCGACTCTTGTCAAAGCTTTATAAATCATTATCTTAGCTTTAGTGTCTTTATCAAATTTGGAGAAATCATTTTGATTTTCAAAATTCGTATTCGTTGGTTTGAAATCATCAATAGAAATAATATGCCAAAGATCTTGATCAATTGATCTCACATAGTTTTCAAATTTGCTTTTCCATTCAAGTTTTCTTTTTCAAATAGCGGTGGCTTTTGCCCTTCTTTGAGATTTTCAAAATCCATGGATCGATCTAAGATTTAAAATACAATATATTTTAAAGAACTTGAGTAACGTAGCTCTTGATGCCAATTGTGGAAAACTAGAAGGGGGGTTGAATAGTTTACCGCTTTTTAAGTTAATTATCCTTTTGAAAACTTTCGTATAATCAAAGATTGAATCTAAGATATACTTATCAAACATCCAAAGATATATGCAAAGATGTTATCAACGATATGATAAGTAGCAAGTAAGAATAAGTAAAGAAACGATCAAACCATGACACGAGTATTTATCGTGGTTCGGCTACAAGGAACTCTATTTTCCTTGCCCTACGTCCACGCCCCGAGTATCCAACTCGAGAGTTTCTTTCACTAGTCAACAAACTCCTTTCCCGGTGGAGAAACCTTTACAACGTCGCTTACACTTTTACCGACACTAAGCTAGATGTCGAGTTCTTTTACAAGGGTACAACCACTCCCATCGTCGCTTACACTTTTACCGACACTAAGCTAGATGTCGAGTTCTTTTACAAGGGTACAACCACTCCCATCGTCGCTTACACTTTTACCGACACTAAGCTAGATGTCGAGTTCTTTTACAAGGGTACAACCACTCCCATCGTCGCTTACACTTTTACCGACACTAAGCTAGATGTCGAGTTCTTTTGCAAGGGTACAACCACTCCCATCGTCGCTTATACTTTTACCGACACTAAGCTAGATGTCGAGTTCTTTACACGGGTACAACCACTCCCTACACACTATGTATTTTGAGGCCTAAAATACTAACCGATCACTTCTACACATAATACAACTAACGAATAAACTACCGAAGTCTATACATAACAAAGATAACAAGTCTTGCAACTTATGAGTTGAAACTTGTAACTTCTTGGATGAACTTGTGAACTCCTTTGCTACATAAGAGAATCGCACAAGTCAAATGTTACTGAGTTAGATGAGAGGATATGTGAATAATATAGCCTAAAGTGATGAGGGATTTCTTGCAAGTTATTTGGTATTTATAGACAACAAAGTGTCAGCTCTGGCGGAAACGGCGGCACCCTCACAAGGGTTCCGCCCGTGTACCCCCAAGGTTCCGCCAGGACTGACATGTCCAAACTTGCACACAAAGTAAATCCCTCCAAGACAAACAAGGTCACATCAATCTATATCATGCATTGACTCAATAAGTAATACTTCCAAAGTTGTGTAAGAACCAAAGATGGTCAAACACACAAACTTACTATAAGTGCACATTGATGAGATGTGACACTTTCTTATTATGGAAGTAAAGACTAAGTTATGACATACACAAGGTCACATCAACTTATGCATTGACTCAATGTGGAATACTTCCAAAAGTGTGTAAGAACCAAAGATGTTCAAACACATAAACTTTCTATTAATGTGATGTGACACTTTCTTTTTAAAGAAACAAAAACTATGTTTATGTTTAAAAAGAAATGTTAAGTTTAGTTTATACAAGACTTAAAACTAAAGTGATGAATTACTTATAAGCTAAAGTTTGTACTTTGTCATTAACAAAACTTAGCAAAGATCGTAAAATATAAATAACGTTTTTAGGCGATATTTGTATTAACAGTTTCCTCATTGTCAAACCCGAAGGTTTGAGTATAGCCCTTTTGTAACACCCCGAAAATCGTAATAAAGCAGCGGAAGTCTAATCGGGGTATTACATCTTAGAATCATAGTCATAATTATAGAAAATGACTCGAAAGAGACGTTTTGAGAAAATTTGTTATCATTCATCAAACATTAAATCAGAGTAGCAACAACGTTTTCATACGGTTGGGTAATACATAATAAAAATGTCTTAAATTAAAAATGAATGATAACATTGTTGGGTGATATCCAAATGAGGCCCTAGTCCGCTCCGTGCCATTTGCTTCTTAGTTACCTGAGATAAAACATGCTAAAAAGGTCAACACAAAGGTTGAGTGAATCAATAGTGTTTGATTTGTCATAATTTTGAACACAAGCTAAATAGTAGTAATAAAAACAATAGCATCGTAGTGTAATATATTGCCCTAAGTCTCATGACACGCAAACCTTAACATAGAGTGATATCATAAATGATATAAATAGCCTACATCATGAATGATGTAGGTGATAGTGCCCTCGTCGTCGTAGGAGTTTGCCAACTTCCTATTTATATTCGAATAAAGTGCATTTGGTAACCATTTCAGGCTAACTTCAAATGGGGCGTCAACTGCCAATAGATCTATTCACTAAATTCGCGTTCACTCGCAAGTGATTAATGGTTCATGATATGAGGGACTTTTGGCAAAGGTGTTAACTTAGGCAATAGCAATCAGGATAGCATACAGAAAAATACTTGTGTTCAGTTTATAGCATGTATCTCCCCACGGAATTTAAAAACATAGTAAAAGTGGGACTATGAACTCACCTCAGTAGTAGTAGTCTGAAATGCAATAGAGTCAAATAGTAGGTGATAGCTCCGATGCGTGACCTAGATTAGTATGGCATAGTTTAGTTCGTAATTCTAGCTTAAGACTCGATGTACGTAAATAAGTTTAAAAGTTTTCAAAACGTTTTTGTTATTGTTGCTTGTGTGGCAGTACTTAAATTTAGAAGTAGTTTGGTAGATATTGGCTTGCAGTGGCTCTCGGAAGTGCTAAAGTATCACATAGCAAAAGTATCGAGAACGAATAGGATTTTGATTCGGCGATAACTGAAAGACAAATTGTGGAAAGTAATCACAAGTAAATGATAGACGAGGTAGGATTATAATAATGTCCTTTTAAAAATGAGTATAATAGAAGTGTGTAAAATTTGTATTTTTAAGAGATTTGTAAGTTGAGAAACCAGTTTATATAAATTGTATATAACATGTTTCGTCATGTTAACATAAGATTTGTAAATCGTTCAATGTCATAAATTATAACATATCCTTTTTATATCGTCGAGAAAATACTTAGTTTTGCTCAATTGTTATAGGTTAATACTTGTTTATGGACTTTATGTTGAGAAAAAAAATATTAAGCTAGATTCAATAATTATAATTTAGTATGCATTTATAAGGAAAATAGATTTAGTCTAGTTTTGTCGTTTATGAGTATATTTAGTTTGATCGTAGAACACGTTTTGGAAAAACAAGTGGTGTAGCTCGTTATCTAATAAATTGGATTTGTGTCGTGAAATAACAACTTGGATAAGCCGGGAGTATGTCGTGAGGATAGTCGAAATGGAATGAGTACTCACAATCAAATACGCCATTACTTCATCTACTAAATAATTTAGCGACATGGAACAAAAATTGACATGAACATTTGTGGCCTACTGATTTTAAACGCACTTTTATAATGACCATTGGGCCAAGCTGTAACTGGATAGGGTTGAATCACAACTCCTATTGACTTATGGGCTTCGGCCCATCAAGACACATAACTCAAACCCCATTTTTTTTTTTGTATCAGTTTATGCATATCAAGGACTTTGTGATTTTTGGTTTTGACACAAAACAATGAGCAGCTGCTACTGCTCCTTGGTCGATCAAGTTACCAGACCAGCAAGGGAATCTAGGCACCCACGACACGACTCGAACCATGGTGTCCTTATGGGGTTGTCGGACCCGTGACAAATTCTCAACGCAAAAAAAAACAAGACAAAAACCTGGGCTTTGTTTTGTTATTGCACAAGTGAGTATTACTGCATTTGTTTTCGATCACGACAACAGTTTAGACTACATTGGCTTAAGCATCTAGTCTCGACCAGAGAACAACTCAGCTCTAAAACAAGTTTACCCACCCAGAATGTGTCTAAACACGACCACAAGTTAACAAATGCAAAACTAGTAAGAAACCTCATAGTCGCCTCCAACCCCTTTTTGGATTAATAAAAACAACTCAAACACCTTTTTAACGATACTACGGCTTAGTCACGACATCAAGACAACTAGCTACGCATAACCTCAAAGCCAAGACAGGAAACGAAAGCCACTTACGAGTCTTAATCATTTGTTTGTTTTTCGACTTGTTTAAAACTTCTACCACACAAGGATTTAACATAACTGGTTTCCAACTAGTTTCGAATAAATATATATATATATATGCCAACATCAGTTTTGGTCAATTTAAGTTTACATCAACACCACTTTGGTTAATAACAAAATTTCTTTCAAGTTATCAAATCGATATTTTCTCAGTAAGATCAATCATTCAACGAGTTGGAATAAACCAAACACCACAAATAATAACAACAAAGAACATGAATTATTGAAACCTTACAACAAGAAGAGGAAAGATCGGTTTGAAGAGAAATAAGGCGGAAACCAAAGAACTCGAATCCGACTTCAAGCAAATCCACACTCCTTCGACTCAGAACGTTTACCCTTAGGAAATAACTATAATTTTTGTTGTGATAAATTTTGGGAGTGTGGACTCATTTGTGGACCGATGGGTTTATAAAGAATTTACACGAGGGAGGTTTGCCCCTCCTCCACCCGTTCGTCAGTTGGAATCGTAGCCCAAAATGGGTATTGCAATCTCATAGCCTCGTCAGCTCTTGTGATTATATGTTGACCTTGGAGTCTTGACAAGGAAGAGGGAATCCCACCTGAAACGCTTGGACCACTTGGAGCCTTATGGCGTGTTGGACCTGCCATGGCAGTTGGTGGGGTACGACTTGTACCAGAAAATGAGATGGAGGAGGAGACAAAAGAAAGCGGCTGATAAAAATGAGGGGAGATTAGGGTTTGAACTTTTTGGGAATGAGAGAGAGAGGATGAGCAGGTAGGAGTTTTATCTTTTTCTTGGTTTGATAAAATGGATAGGTGGGAGGGGGTCGGTTTGTGTTTATATCTCAAGGACGATTTGTAGTTTACTCTTTATTTATTTTATTTTTATTTTTTTTAAAATAAATTTACTATTATTTATAAAATGTCATTTGTTTTGAGTATTTATTTGTGTATATAGATTAAAAGGTAGACGTTAAATAAAAAGCGAGGCGCGGGAATGCTTTTGATTTCTAAATGTTCGAGAGGAATTTAAACGAATCTCGTGTTTTATTGAATCCCGGTATTTAATTATTAAACTTATGCCATACTATCACGGTGTCAGTACGCGTACAGTTTTTATAAAATGAAACATGAGTTTTTCACATCGTTCGTTCTAATAGCATTTGTTGTTGCTTTATAGTTTAATTGCAAGCAATAGCTTAAACGGAAGAATGATTGAAAATACTGAATATAGCGTTCATAACTAGTTTTCCGAGATTACAGGAAATAAATAACTAGGAAAATTGCGGGTTCTTACAGTACCTACCCCTAATTCTGAATTCCGTCCCAGAATTCTTAGTCCGTGGTAGTCGTTGGGGTTGTCTCGGTGAAAAGATGTGGATATTTGGCACGAATTCGGTCTTCTCGTTCCCATGTGTACTCTGGTCCTCTTTTAGAGTTCCATCGAACCTTAACGATGGGAATGCGGCTTTGTTTGAGTTGCTTCACATCAAGGAAGAACGTCTCAACAACCCTACACGGCTAGTTAGGGTGGTGATCTATGAATTAAGGGATCTAAGGGCAGAGTTGGATGCCAATGATTAGGAACGTTTGGAAGTTATCATCGGATAATGCTCGCGATCCTAAGTGCTCAACTCATTAAGGCTGGACCATGATGTCGGTTGACTTGAAATTGTGGTATTAATTTTCAAGTGGGTACTATGTCTAGGGATGTTTGTCTCGTTACAGGTGGAAGCTAAAGATCTTACGGTTAGATACGACCTCTCATTGCCCCAAGGTAAAAGTGATGTTATGTCCCAAAATGATAAAGTTATCTAAAATTCCGAAAGAGTAGGCTGTCTCTTAAGTAATTGATTACTTAATTCAACGTGTTTCTACCAGTGGGAGAATCTTATCTTACAGGATGAGTGGAAAGGTTGTACTTCGAAGGAATGGTGTCAAGGTATGGCCTATTGTCAATATTTAGCACGTCAGGTGGTATGTAAGTGTAGCGGTTGTTTTCGAGGTTTGCTCCTAGGATTTGTCCTGGAATTGTATGTTTTCCTGCTTAGAGGTATTGATAAAAAAAAAATTGTTCAAAATTTTTATTTGGGTAAGCGTTTATACGAATTTGACGAAATCAATAATTTAGAATACACAAACTTCTCTGTTTGGGGTTAATAGTCGTGTATAATGATACAATCCTAAAAGAAAATTTAAAGTTAAGTAGGACGAATTTTAAATGTGGTGTAAACAAGACAATTTTACAAAAATCAACATTTGGACGTTTCTTAATATACGAAAGTTTGGTATGGTTTGACAAAATTTTTTTTTAACCCGTTAAAATAAGTATTTTAGAAAAATATCACTACGAGTTTTAGAAAAAGTTCCTTAAGAGTGAAAACATCAAGGAAGCAGGTATAGTTGGGTACGTGTAAATTTTTAAAGGTTTAAGGGCATAGCATAGTTTCTAGTGCTTGGTGGCTAAATGTCGGGTGAAGTATATGGATATGGTATTTAATTCACTTTGGTAGTACTTGAAGGTATCATGACTTACATGGTTATGCTAGTGGTCTGTAATGAATGAATCAATTGGATATTATGTCAAGAGGTGTTTTCCTTGGTTGCAAGTGGAAGTTGCATATCAACGGTCGTTCGGTATGTTGGGACTTCTTGGCATCTTATTGTGGGAGTGAGGTCATGTCAAAACAGGTTTTTGAGGCCGAATAATCC
>LBNU01006353.1:2137-23111 GCA_014162995.1 Artemisia annua | reverse complement strand
GGTACATATGATGAAAATTGGCATGACTACAATTGGCTAGACAGAAGTCAAATGATAAAAAGGAGAAAGTTACATTATCTCAATAATATCATAACAAGGATACAATACATAATTCCACACCTCATCTTAGAAAACACCACACTTACATTTATTTATTATTACAATAGTAACCACTCAGATTGCAACAAAGATTTTATCAGGCAATGTCAATAGCCTTCACATCCTTCTTCTTCTCTTCCACTTTCGGCACGGTCACAGTTAGCACACCGTTCTCCATGGACGCCTTCACTTCCTCCATTTTCGCATTCTCGGGCAACCTAAACCTCCTCATAAACTTCCCTGAGCTTCTCTCAACTCTATGCCACTTATCATTCTTCTCTTCATTCTCCCTACTTCTCTCACCACTTATCTGCAACACCCTTCCTTCCTCAACTTCCACCTTAACTTCCTCCTTTTTTAGCCCGGGTAAGTCTGCCTTGAAGACGTGAGCCTCAGGTGTCTCCTTCCAGTCGATCCTTGTGTTCGCGATTGCTGAGGTTTCTCTTGAGGAGTCAGGGAGGTTGGTAAGTGCATTCGAGAAGCCTTCGAATGGGTCCCACAACTCCACAAGTCGAGTGAGAATGGGTCGAATACGTTGCTCCTCCTGCCTGTGAAAAAGCTTGGAATGATGGACATGTTTGCTATTCAAATATTATATGTACTCACTAAATTGCTTTTAAAACTCAGATTGGTTTATGTTTTGTCTGTGATGTGGAAGTTGGATTGGATGTTAAGTTGTATTTATAGGAGCGAAAAGAAGATTGGAGTGGCATGTCGTGATTTCTAGGCTTCTCTTGAAACTTGACGAGGCATAATATAATAATAAATAATTAGAGGATATTAGAGCCGGGGTGTTCATCGGTTCGGTTATCGGGTTGTTCGGTTAATTCGGTTCGGTTTGTTGGGTTAAATTTTTTTTTATGGATATAACTGAGAACCGAACCGAACCGAATTCAAATTGATTAAACCGAACCGAAAACCAAACCGTATAACCGAACCCTCATAACCGAAAACCGAACCGAATAACTCGAATTACATAATTTTAATTATTTATTCATGTATTTATATAGATTTTTAGCGAAAAAAAATTATTTCAAGCTTGAATATGTTATATTTATAGTACTAGGTATAATACCCGTGCACGCACGGGGTTTTTTCTTAAATTTTAACTATATATAGTTGAGAGGAAAAAGTAGTTGAATGATGAACTTACATGAATTCTTTTAATACATCATTGGCCCATCTCTCATTTGCTTTAAAATCTTCTCTGATATTACAGTAGATAAACTTCTAGTTTATTTCTCAATCGATAGTAAAGTTCTATGTGGATAGTTAGAAACTTATACGTAGTGTATCAAACTATAAACTACATGCCATAATCTGAAACACAATATAGATGTTTTTAACATGAAAGAACCCAAATCACAAATTGAAAAAACAGGCATGCTCCCAAAAAAACTAATTAAAGTATCAAAGTCATTCCCATTATGTGAATACGATAATTCTTACTCGTCTCTTTGTTTTGGCTTCTCTAGTAGCACATAGTAAAATTGAATATAAAGTTAACTAATCTGAGATTAACACATACATAATACATAAAATATAGGGGACTCACACATACGTTATTCGGAGACCTCATTCTTACATATATATCAAGCCCATCTCTACCATATATTTGGATATCAACCAAATCAGCATCCAATTTCCTCCTAATTTAACATCTGAGGTTCCATAAGTTGTACAATTATAGTTTCTTAAGCATACTCTCACATTCTTCGAGGTTCGTGCCCACATTAAACCAAGTCTTCCGTGTATCCCGTACCTTTACACCCCTTTGTTTCACAAACCCATCTCCAAATGGTTTAACTCAACTTTTCTTAATTCTCGCACGCCCAGTTGTCCAATCAGCTCTTCTCCACTCTTCTAGGAGTCTCGGCTCGAACCCTCTTAAGCATCACAAGCAGGGGAGTTATAGGAAAAATAAAACATCAGATACAACCCACTAATATTTTATTTGGATTGATTTTATTTAACCACCTGTAGAAGTGACAAATAATTAGATACTGAAAAAGAGAGAATAAAACATTAAGTGATCTTAAACATGAATAGCAAAAACTCACTAAGCCATAACAATTTCTCTAATTGTAGAATATTACATTTACGGAGAATGAATACCACTCACGTTCTTTGTTTCCAATAGTCCTCCGCTCCTCCCACCACCACCATGGACTTACATATCAGCTTCTATTGTTTTTAAGGCAGATACATTCAAGAAGTCTGATGTGTAAGTGCCCACTTTACTCACCCCGTTTCATGCGTACCTTCCGAGCAACAATCTTTAACTTCATCTCATCGTATTCTTTGTTGTTGTGGATTAACTTCAGCCTCGACAATAAAAACACATAATCTAAGCTTAGATTAATCTACATAAACTAAACGATACAAACATTACAGGCTTATAGTAGACATTACTTGTTTATAAAATCCGGCCAACCCCACTGCAACACAAACTTAAAAAAGTACATGGTTCAACCCGTACCCATTATTGACTCGTGACCCGGCCCGCTCATTTTACCAACTCCAGTTTTCGTGTAAGCTTCCATACATATCATAATACCTAACGGACACAAAGAAATACAGTAATAAATTATTATTTTTAACAGAGATCACACGGATAGAAGATTTTTTTTTATTACTTTATACCAGAAGTTTCATTCCTTAAATTTTGCCAAATTTCCCTAAATCAGATTAATTCGGAATCACAAGTAAGGAATGCACTCGTCATAACATATCTGCTCAAAATAATCGAGTATAGAACAATATGTCGGCCAAAAGTTTCTTCTGCCTTCTCAAGCTCATGTTATCATCCTACCATTATATAGTTGGTTTCTAGTAGAGGTGACAATCTCTCGACCCATTTACTTATAAATGGGTCCATTTGGGTTGTAGCAATAATAAATGACGCAATTAACTTGTATAGATATATGTTGCAATATCCATCTTTGTACTCGAAGATATTTATGCTACACATATTAGTTTGTTCACATGTTTAGTATGATAAGAATATACATTTAAACCATAGTGATCATGAAGAAGCTGATATTTTACTGAAAGAAGCTCAGGCTGCAGATTCTGAAGACAGAAAGATTCAACCAACTTCTAATGAGGAAAAGTTTGATAGTCTCCGGAAATAGTTCGTCTCTATGGAACTTGTTTCCACTTTGGATAAGAAGCAGCTCGCTGAACTGGCAGCATCTACTCAGATTACCGCACCATGATATCACCCAGTAGCGGTGTATTCACGGTTTTCAATCAGGGTATGTAATGTTATACAAAGTTTTACAAAAAGATGTTTTAGGGTATACATGTGCAACCTAAACTCCTTCTAGATCCGCCTGTGGTAATCAATACCAAAGCACATACTGTTTTTTGTCGATTTTGGCTAGAAGAGAATTTCACATAGGTGGTAAATTAGTTGAATGGAAAATTTGAGCACAAGAAAATCTTCGATGTTAACATGTTCGGGCTCTGCTCTAAGGATATCTATGATGGTGGGCTTTACATATTCTTTCCATTTTATTGTCATCTGCTCGCGTTTTTGTTGGGATTTTGTATTGATTTTACTTAACTGTTTGTTTGTGTTTTTTATACAGTGTTGTATAAACAATTGAACCTGATGTCATTTTCTATCATTTGTACTTTCAATGTTGTGGAGGGATTCACCTCCTTGAGATATTTCATGTGATTTGCTAGTGTCAACTGTTTGAAGCCGTTGTTAAGTCAGGTCGTATAATACCGGGCAATTTTTACTCTTCTGCAAGAAAGTTGGTTAACTTGCAGGGAGGACTATAGTAGGATTACAAACAGCTCTAGCTTTTATCAAGTAACTCGAGTTCGGTTAAGCCGCCTTCTATTGAGTTGGAAATGAAGCACATACATAGGGGAATAAGATTTTGAGCTGATTGCTAAAGACAGTTTGTGACGTGCAATTATATGTGTGTGTCTTATTTTTATGTGGTTGAGATTGCATGTGCAAGCAATTCTAGGACTCGTCGAATTTGTAACAGTGGTGTGCCTTTGGTACAAAGTTTAAGATTTCGCCCAAAGATATTGAAAATTGTTTCATTGCAAACTGCTGACTTCATTAAAAAAATAAATAAATATAATAAAAAATAAAGAAAACTTCTCTTCTTGGTTATGGGTTTTCCCTTCAAATATGCCAATCTACTTAATGCTTTTCTAGACTACAACCAAACCGACCCATTCATAAGTAAATGGGTCAGAAAGACAACTATCTAAAGTAAACAAAAGTTTATAATGGAACCTTGTCGTGAGGTATATTGGCCTTGTTTTATATCTAGCAACTATCCTTGAGAAGCCAAGCATCAAAATGAATCCACCTCCTTTACAACTGGTGCATATTCACCCGTAACCTTACTCTCATTCACACAACTTGAACCCCAGACAACATGAACAGGAACATTTTTTCCCGGAAGAACTTTTAATACACCCACCAGGCTGAATAAAAAATGGATCTATTTCCCTTTCTCCCACATTGTTTCCACCTATAAAATTTACCAAAAAAATATATAATTTAATATAGAGTCACAACCAAAGGATTTCACTAAACACTTGATATTAATATCATTACTCAGTACTAACGAACTTATAACATAGCTTCGTCTAACGTCTAACTAATTATAATATAGCTTGGTCTAATGTTTACAGCTTCTACTAATAATATAACAGTACAACAAAATTTGGAAGCAAAGCTGCCTTCATACTTTTTGCTCAAAATTCACCTGAAAAGAGGAATGCTACTTTATGCCATTTTGTTACATGGAATTACTTTCTAATTCTTTGACTCTACTTCTTAAACTAAAGCACGATACTTGGAATATGCCACTATTCAAAAGAAACCTTGCAATATCCTTGTTATCTGTCGAATTAGTTATGTGAGTGTAGAGTTTGTTACCTAAATCCTCTAATCAAAACATAGGTAAAAAAAACTAAAACCCTAGATCTATTAATTAAAATCGTAAACCAAAAACATACCTTTGATTAAATCAATAAAGAAGGCCATTATGATTAAAGGTACTGCCGGATACTTAGATGGTGTGTGAACGGTAGTGATCGAGGTGGTGGTGGCAGGAAGGGATGTAGGCTGTGGTTGGTAGGATTGTTTTGTTTTTCCAAGATTAAATATGGTTAATGTATTGGAAGTTATATAATTTTCAACATTTGACCCTTGTAGTTTGTAAAAATCAGTCCCGCTTTTTAGAAGTTTTTTTAATTACATTTTTGACACGTATATTTTTTGGTACTTTTTTCTTTTACACGAAATTTCTCCATCTTGACCAAAATCGATTCAATTTTGACTTTTTATTAACCAATTACATCGCACGATTTTTCCTACGTGTCAAAATTGAGCAATCCTATTGGTCCAATTGTTTTTCTAATAAGATTGTTTTGTCAAAAATACTCCGAAATGATGTAATTCTTTTATTATATAAATATAAAAGATGAAAGAGTTTTAATATATATATATATTTTTTTACATATAAATATATAAAAATTATACTCCCTCCGTCCCATATTAAGTGTCCACAATGGAATCTTTGGATGTCCCAAATTAAGTGTCCACTTGTACCTTTCAACCAATAAGAAGAGACTTTAGTGGGTAAGAATAATATTTGATTGGTGGAGAGTTTAGTTAGTGGAATCTCCTAAAACTTTGTGCATTTTGAAAATGGACACTTAATGTGGGACGGAGGGAGTATATATTTAATTAGATTGCTAGAACCATAACCGAACCGAGAACCGAATTTTTAATTCGGTTCAGTTCGGTTTTCGCAAATTCGGTTCGGTTATAAGTTCGGTTCGGTTATTTTCAGTTCGGTTCGGTTTCGATTTTCGGTTTATTCGGGTATTACCCAAACCACGAACACCCCTAACTAGAGGAAGAGTATAGTGGGCTTTTATATAGCTAGCTTATAGGCCATCACCTTTTTGGGCTTCTTACATTAGGCCTGATTTTTGATTAAGCGTTTGCATTTTTTTTAAGAACATTCGACGAGAGTAACTATTTGAAACAAGATGCTTATAAATATCATTTAATTTATCGTTGATGATTCGGAATTTATGTTAGTATGATAGATGGGGCCATGTGTTTACGAGGGTGTCTATGAAAATTGATCATCGGGTGGCATGTAAAACAAGTTGACTTGGTTCCTATTTATATCTAACTAAAACTTAAAGTGAAAAATAGAGTAAATTAAATAAATCGTCGCTATGGTTTGTCCATTTTTTCACATTTAGTCACTAAACTTTTTTTTGACATACATGGTCACTGAAATTTCAAATCGTTACAGATTTGGTCCATTTCGTTACATAAATAGTCATTGAAGTTTCAAACCACAGTGACCATTTATGTAACGAAAGTGAAACCTTAATGACTGAATCTGTAACGATTTGAAACATTAATGACTGACTTTGTCAAAAAAAAAGTTCAGTGACTAAATGTGAAAAATGGCCAAACCACAGTGACCATTTATGTAATTTACTCTGAAAAATATGAAAAAAAAAAATGATACAATCAAATTAGTAATACCCAATTGACTAAGTTGTAAATATTATTCATGCTATAATATATAAATTTGAGACGGTTTACGTATGGGTTGTAAATCGATATTAAAAGATGGGTTGGATAGTTTTGTTGTTTGGTTTCCCATGTTGAATGGTAAGGACCCGATAAGAATGATTGAGATTAAGAAGCACGGATAACACTTAAAAAAAAAATACCATTTGAGATTGTGAGGCAGTACTTTCCAAGTGTGTGAAAACATGTTGAAGTTATGTGTGTTACCTTTTATTTATAGAGAAGCGAGTAGGGTTTAGAGATAAACCCTTGAGGCATTATCAACGACTATGAAGGAGACAATTGTTGGATCATCTATAGAGCAGACAAGGAGGACAAGTGGCCTTTCCTCCATGGCTCATACAGGAGAGTGCTCTGCTTCCTATAATGTTGGTCATGTGTCTTCCAGTGTTCTATGTCAAATTCGTACATCTTAACCGTTAGTGACAGTTGGGGACAGTTGTCTCATGCGTATGTGCCATGTTGCTTGAAAGATGCTACCAGGTCTAGCTCGACTTGGGTTTACATGGTTTTAGTCATGGATTGACTCGTGAACCTTGAGTAGATGGGCTTCATTCAAGTGTGTGGTTAATAGGTTTAGTCACTAATATTGATACGTTATCAAGTCCCTTCCCCCAAGTCTAGTATTATGTCATGTGCAAGTGAGATGATGCTGGACTTTGAAATAACTGAGTCCCCTCCCCTAGACCTGCGCCAAGCAACTCAAGTCCGCCTATCAGGATTTGCTTTTCCAGGCTAACCCATGACCTTGCGTGGGAAATGCAAAAGGAATCTCTTCGAAATGATTTAAAATTTCCTTCTTTCGATTTTTTGACGGGTTCAGACCTGTCGATTCGACTGTGTTTGACGTCATCATGACACTAAATACAGGCGCGTCTTACTAGGCCATGAACNGGGGGGGGGGGGGGGGGAAGGTAAGAAGTTATGTTTTTAACTTCTTACTTTTATCCATCCCTACAAACACTCCATTTTTCTTACTCCAAACCGCCGACAGTTTTCGACTTTTTGAAGGCTTCTTTTTTACCAAGATTTTGAAAGTAAGATGGCGAAGCAAGGTTGTTTCACTTTTGTTCCTTTCTTTTAGAGAGAATTCCTTTGTTGTGTCATCTTAGTCTTCTTCCTCTTGGGTTTTTTAATATCTCATGCCGAGAATAGCTATGCCGCTGTTAACCCTTCTTAGCTGAAACCTGCTAAGTTTAACAACTTTTTGCGTGATCATGCGTGGGTTGAGCCATATTTGCCTTGAGTGCCTGAACCGCATAACAGGGCTGATGAACCACCATCGCCCGATATTACAGCATTTTACTTAGAGTATGCTCCAGGTTGTAACATTAGGCTTCCGTTACAGCCTTTTTATTTTGTCATATTTTCTATTTGCGAAAATGTGGGTTGTGGTGGTCAACAGAGAGGAGGTCTGGTTATGAGGGTGGTTTCACCATGACTAGGACTACTAAGGGGTTATCGGGTTGGCATAAAAACTGGATGTGGATTACTGTTAATGATGCCCTTTTGCCCCATCGGTACATTAGGTGGATTAATAGTGTAAACCCTGACTTAGAGGACTTGCATGGGATTCCTCCAGGTGATCGAGAGTTGTTTACTCATTTGAGTGGCTTGACTGTTTATGCAAGGCCAATGCTGGAGAGTATTTTAGTGGTTGCCAACCTGAGCCAATGGTGGGCATCTGGGGAAGTCCCTGTGATTTACAGGGATGACCAGGGTGAGTTGTTTCTTTCACACTATGTTCTTATGCCTTTGTGTTAGTATCGTAATGTTCTTATGCCTTTGTTTATAGATAATGTTTCATAAATCTATGTTTTTTCAAGTTTTGATTAAACTTAGGGTATTCCCAAAAGTGTCTGCGAGCGGTGAACAATCTATCTGGTTTGATCAAAGAGGATCATACTTTATGGGTTCATTTATAGAGCTGGTGAAGTGAAAGGAAATGTTTCACATGAGTTTCAAAGCTCAATGTGATACAATTCGATGCAGTCTATCTAAGATAGAAGTTCGAATATAATCACAGACTTTGATGCAATCCATCCGAGATAGAGGTTCAAAGTAACAAGAATCTTTGGTTTGGTAAATCTAGAGAGGATAGATTTGATCAAAGATAGAAAAGTCATGAAATGACTAGGAAAACATTTCTACCATGGTCTAAAGATATAGATTTCTTAATACTTGAAGATATTGCCTATCTCGAGTCTTGATGATATCAAGGCATGTCTTGATGAAATCAAGGCATGTCTTGATGAAATCAAGGCATATACCTCACGTGCAATACGATTAAATATTATGGATATTTAAAGGGGAGATTTCTTATAAAAGAGAAATACTTGAAAGATAGTATTTCTTGAAATATAGAGATTGACTAAAGCTCATATGCTACCGAATAGCATCCAGGAACTATAAATCAAACTCGAAAGGGCTTAAGTTTGTAGATCATGAGTAAAATCTCTTAGCTGCTTTGGAATGTTCAAGTAACATTGGAAGATGCTTTACCAAAGGAGCAACTAACCAAGATTAGCACAAGTTAAACTATGATCAAAATTAATGTGCTCAAGCCAAAGAGCCCTTCATCGGACTGAAAGAGGAGTTCAACTCAGAGTTATGCAACAAAAGCGAGAGCATGTTATGAATTAATTTTAGATCATTTTACTAAAGAGTACGAAGCATAACAAGAATTGTAGATCTGGCGTAGTGGGAGGATATCATGATCATTAAACGAAGCGTACATTGCTCATTTGAGCAAGATAGCTTGGCACGATAGAACGTATTGATCTTGAGTTGTTATGAATGAATAAAGAAGCCACGTGACATAAAAGATTTGAAGTCCATGATTTCAAATCAGTAAACGCGCAAATACATCACGTTTTCAAGAGGCTTGTACTGAAGTTCTCAGGGACATAGGAGAATCAGTAACAAGGAGTCGCGGTTCTTATTTGCTGGGTTATTCCATTCTACTCAAATCCCAATAGAATGAAGTGTATCGCTAAACACTAAGCTGAGTTTGACACAATTTAGCTAAGTCCATCATCTAGTAAGACTAAATCGCTGGTACCGAAACTCTCTTAAGTTCATGAACAATAAGACAATGGCAATCAAGGAGATTGGAAGTGAGGTTCAGTGGTCCCCTTCAGGGAAGGATTGTCATAAAGATTTGAATACTAGTGATTACTTGCTCCCTTCACTTTCTGGTAAGAGCTAAATCAAACGTCGAGGATCAAAGTAATGTCGCAGACTCATATAAATCAACGAGACAATACTGAGGTTCTGGTTAAAATATTTTGAATCCATGAATGAAAGACATCTCATTCTAAAGGGGTCCTTAGCTGATTATTATGGAGGGATACCGAGATAATGTTGAACACTTACACAAAGTTAATGGCGTTCTCTAATAGTGATGGACTATCCCAATGACCTGAGGAGTTAGGTCATTTTACGTTGTTTAACACGGGGCTTAGATCTAGTTTCCAGTTAGAGCGGAACACAAGTGTACTAGCGTCAAATTGAGTGGGCGGTAAGGAAAAATGCCATATTGGCTTATATGGCAATACGCAGCTCCAAGTTTTTTGGTAAAAACCGGTGAAAATTTATTATATCAATCAAAGATTACAATACAAAGCATTCGAAAAGGAGAAAGGACACTCCCAAACACCCTTTAAAAGCTAAATTGACTCCCTATATTCCCAATACAACCTTTGACATGCATTTTTGAAATTCTAGCCATTAATCCATATACAATTTCCTCATATAGGGCACTCTTTGTTCCATTTTTCTTCCCATTCTTCCTTGTTAACGCACAAACATTCTTCGAGGCCATAGCTTTGATTCTTCAATAGTAGGTAGTTTCTTAGTTTTCACAAGCATTTCAATAGTTTCCCTCTCCTTCTACCAATGTAAGATTATATTAAGAACTTTATTTATATTCTCATTATTTAAAACCTTCTTTTTTTGACAAGGAGAGTATTATTGTTAACATATCCGTCCACAATACATTGCTTCTGTGGTGTAACGATAGGTGGAAACTCAACATTATAATCTTCCACCACTGTTATGTCCTTCATTATTCTCAACTCACTCTCCTCATTGCTTATTCCATTAAGAGCCTCAAACTGATTAACATTCCTCCATTCTTTTCCATTATCGTTCTTCTTCCCATTCTCTATGTATGTAGCATTAACAGTAGTACCTATTTCCTTAATGTTACTCCTCTCCTTTGTACCTCCTTCTTTATCATTGTCCTCAACACTTTTCTTCCTATAATCTTGTCTCTGGTAAGCCCCATTATTCATACTGTTTTGCCCATACATTCTTTGTTGTGGTATTGTTTTCTTTCTGTTCTGTACTTTCTTACGCTCCTCATCCATTCTTTCCTTTCTTTTTCTTTGCTCATCCTCCTCTACATTCTTCCTAGTTACTTCTTCTTTCCACAGTCTTTGGCCTTATTTTGCATCTCTCAACACAATGACCAAACACTCTACAACATGTACATACCATAGGTTTCCAATCATATTCCATTTTTACTTCCTTTATACCCCTACATTTTGTTCTTTGTCAGTATATTGAATATTAATACATTCTTTCAGATTCTTTGTTGCATCAAATTCTATCAGCACTCTAGCCTAATCTGACCTTACTACTCCAAATTGACACATATGAGCAGTCATGTTATCCATCAGAATTGGAGTTCCTAGACTACTAGCCATAGCACTTATTCCATCCACACTCCATGCTTCCATAAGCACATTTACCATTTTAACCCATAATGGGATCTTAACTGGCTCAGTCTTCTTCATTCCGATTTCAGCATTCCAGCTCTGAACAAAGAGTGGTACGCTGTTGACCATCCATGGACTTTGCTCAATCAAAGCCTTTATCCCTTGCTCATCTTTAAACTTGAACATATGCATACCACTTGGGCTAAAAGTTACATCTTTCAATCCAAATTTTGCCACATTCTTTTCAAATTAATCGTACCTAAGTTCATTAGCCAACATATTGTGTCCCATACAGTACCCACAGATAGTAAGCTTTCAATTTTTTTTTTCTTTTTCTTTAGGTAAAGGGATTGATTCTATACCCACAGACAGTAAGCTTCCACTTTTCACATCCTTTCATCACAATTTCCTCGTCACAGATTACAAATTCAGCTCCTGCCTCACTGACTTTGGTGCCACAAAATGTAACTTCTTATTCACTAGTACTTCATCTTTTTTCACCATATTAGCATATGAAAACTTTCCAAAACTATCAGTAGTTTGCATATCCTTAAGCTTGCCACTCTCATCATTTTGTTCCTTGCTCATTAGTGTGCTACTATTCCTACTCGTATCCACAATATTCATCTCATGCATATTGGTATTCTTATCATAGTTTTCCACATTATTAACACTAGTATTATCCACAGACATACAATCATTATTCATAGCAGTATCAGTCTTAGTAGCACTTACAGTAATAGTATCATCATTCTCACTATTATTATTCAAGTTGCTACACACTCCTTCACACGTTCCATTAGCATTATCTACATTTTACCCATCCAATTCGTTATTCACCATACACCTTTGGCTCAGACTGCTAATTACATGATCATTAAACTTTTGTGGAACCTTCACTTGCCTCTTATTTGACAGTTGTTTCTTTTTGTTCGACATAAACGAATAGAGTATAACAAATCAATTTAATTATTATTCCTAATTCAGGATGTATAGAATGCTCTTTGTCGCCTTCGCCATAGTATGTTAGTAATGACAATTCACCCTAGCCTTATAATTTGTTTACCCAACATTACCTTTAAAGATTGTCTTGACCTTAGTTCTAGTGGTGGAGATTTATGTAACCGCTAAACCTATGATAGAATACATGCTATGACTGAGCAATGAGTGATCACCCTGAAATTGACACTTAGATTAGAGAGAGTATGAGTGTTTTGTTTCCCATTTTATAAGGTGTTCGGCTTTGATAAATTCTAGCATAGGAAGTTTTTAACCTCATATTTTCCAAGTTGTTTGGGAGATATCTTTTTGAAAATAATTCTAATAAGGTCTACTTGAGGGCAAGTAGAGTTTAAGTGGGTGGATATTTGATGACATTAAATAGTCATGATATTTTAGTGTCAATTTCCCCGTATTATGCTCATCATTTGTATCATTTTACTGGATATATGCTTTTTATTTCTTTATATTTCATTTCCAGGATACATATGAGCATAGGGGCGAAGAGACGCAGAATTGGAAGATTATTAACAAAGATATATACAACTATGCTGACGATAAGATGTCATGGCGTAACATCCACTCTCACTTATGCCGTAACTAGGATTTACACTAGAAGACCAAAGTCAACGCAGCTCAAGGTTACGGCGTAACCTCACACTTATAGTTACGCCATAGTAATCCAATGACTTAGAAGAATTTCATGGTCAAGAAGATTACGCCGTAACCCATTCACAAGGTTACGACGTAAATTTCACATCAAGAAGATTACGTCGTAACTCATTTACAAGGTTATGATGTAAATGTCACTGCGAGAAGATTACGGTCGTAACCAATTTATAAGGTTACACCGTAAACATTTATTTCGGATAACATCGTCAGAGATATGATAGTTACGGCGTAACCAAATCTCAAGGTTACGCCGTAACTTAGTCGAGCCCTATAAATACAAACCATAAATCCGCATTTCACATAACTTTTACACCACACCACTTCAGAGAACAAAAAAGGGTTTCCAAGGGGCAAGTTGCAACAGCATATCAAGCATCTTCCAAGGGAAAATTCACGCCATTACTACATTCTTTAGCATAATTCGTATCAAACATTATCATTTAATTCTATGTCTTCTATTACAATGTTAAATGTTGAATTTGTTGTACTGTTTATTATGATTGGCTAAACACCTTTGGTTATGTTTTCTCGCTTTCTTTATTGCTTCTAAGTGCATGTTTTCTTAGGTTTATTCGTAGAACCTCTTGTTTTGGTAGCATTGATGTTTGGTAGTATCTAGGAAGCTAAGAGAATTGACCATAAGACCCTAGACGAGTAGGTTACGAGGATTGATAAGAATTGACCAAAGGACTACCAAACCCCTTGTGTGCGGATCACCTTCCACATGGATATGTTTAAGAAGTTAGAGGGAGCCTAAGTTCCGAGAGGCTGGGTTTCGTTAGAATAAAGTCTAGATTGCAGTTGGTACTTAATGACTTAGCATAGATTACCCACGACCTTTGTCGAGATAAAGGTCTTTACCTTTAAGTCGGAGTAGGAATTTATGCGACATAGGCTAGACAAATTGACCAACGGAGTCTAGTGACATTTACCCCCACCTGAAGCATTAGAAGGCACTATTAGGAAAACTTTATCATAGCGTAATAAGATTAGTAACTAGGCTAGCACATTTCTCCCTACTGATTTCATTTCATTTAATTTCGTGCTTTTTTATTTTCATTTCTTTAGTTTAAATATTAATCAACTTAAAACCCCTTAAAAACCGTAACATTAGACTTAAATTAGGATCCGCACTCATAGCTCTTGGGACGACCTCAGCTTTACCGATTACTACACGACCGGGTACACTGCCCGTTAGTACATTAGGTAGACGATTGGCTCTGAACAGCCAACTAAAACTGACCAAGGATTTGGTCAACTTAAGTCAAGCAATCCAGGGCACAATGCTAACCAAGAGGAGTATAGGAGTTCTTCCCGGGTCGTTATGTCCCGACGAAGCGTGAAATGGTGTTTAAAACGATTCTGAGATCAAGCGTTTATGAAACGATGATGGGTGAGGGAGATTGATTGAAATTAAAGTACAAAATTATGAATGAAAATGATAAACAAACACTACAAACGATTACTAGAAATCTGGAAACAATTACAATAAGAAAAGTGTATGTTTAGGTTTTATTAAACGTCTACGTACGAAAATAAAAGTGAAAATGGAAATCTATAAACACCTAGATGATGAAAAACATATTTTTACAATCCTAATGACAAAAGAAAATTTTAAGAAAAAGAAAAATATTTTTTTAGACTTTTTAATTATTTAATATTAATTAATTACTAATTACTAATTAAACTAATTTAAATTAAAATAAATACTAAACTAATTTAGAAAATTACCAAACTTTTTATAAAACTACTTAACAATTACAGGAGTCCTAAAAAATTATAAAAAGTTCCTAAAACTTATAAAAGACTATTTTAGAAATTATTTATTTAATTATTAATTAAAAGCTAATAAAACTAATTTAATTAGAAATAATAGCAAATGAACAGCAGAAATTATGAAACTTTTTATACAAATACTATGTGATACTAGAGACCTAGGAAAAATATAAAAACTACTAAGTATTTAATAAAAAATATAGAAAATAAATTAAAAAGATAAATTCTATTAAATAGAAGCTATCACTAAAATTAAATTAATGTTTTTGTGATTTTCTTTTTATGAACCTATTAGACTACTGATAAAATGAAACTTTAATGAAAACAAAAATTATGGAACTAAGAAATAAGCATTTTGGACCCTTAATAAGCCAACAGTTGGATTATTGGCTTGAAAATGGATTAAGAGCTTGAAGAAGCTCACAATAAGCCACTAAGGGTACACAACAGGGAAATAAGATGTAAGTAACTTGTATGAACTAGAAATGAGTAAATGGAACAAGAAACAAACAATGGATAAGCTACAATAAGCTAATAAGCAAATCCAAGTTACCCTGCCAACCAAACAGGCCTGCAAGGATGTTGTAGGCCAAATTAAGCTAGGGGCAAAGGATCAAAAGCCAAAAGTGAGCTTGGATATGAAAAGCAGGCTTATTGGGGTTTCCAAAAAGCCAAGGATCTCACACTGGGGCCCGCTATTAAGCACTGAATGAGCTTATGAAAAAGCTCTTAACTCATTGAATTGCTCAGTGAGTTACAAGTTGGGACAAAGAAAAAGCTCTTAGCAGCCTTATCAAATAAGCTACAAAGCTAGAAAAAACTTTTGAACCAAATAGATTGGCTACTGAGCTTTACAAAAAGCTAAATAGCACAAGCTAATTCCCATTGGTGAGCAAAAAAAGAAGCTTATGAAATGATGGTAAAATACTGGCTACTCAGTGTGGATGTTGTGATAAGACAAAGTTAAGATCCAAAAATAAGCAATTAAATAAGCAATTCAGTGAAAACCAAGAACATATACAACTACCTAGCAACAAGGGCTTCCTAAAACACCAATAATCTCAAGCTAATCTCTAGAATTGGACAAGTTGCAAGCTTATGAATATGGTTGAAAGACTGTGCACAGGACAACTCTTTGAAAAAGTGCTAGAAGTTAAGCACAAATTAAGCAGTTAAACAAGCCAACTAAAAATTTAGAAAAATACTACAACAATACAACCAGACAAATAACAATATTCCAAAAGTACAAATCCAAACTCCTAAAATTAAACCCTGTATGAAATTCTAAAGTTTATTCCAAACCTTTTTTCTGAAAACTTTGACTTTTTGAATTATGGACTTGTGTTGACTTTTGTGAGTTTTGGTTGATTATTACTGATTTAATATGATGTTACAAACTACAATGCAACTGAATTAAGCTATATCTAACAATTATGCAATGATATGATGAAATCTAGAACATAAAGCCTTAACAGTGAAATGGAAATTGAGCTTATCACAAGATTTGACTTTTTCCCTAAACACCTACTGATTTTATGTCCTAAATGAGCTAATTATACCTAATGAAGCATGTCTCAACCAATATTAACAACAAAGAACAACAATCACACAGTTGAATCTCTTAAACCAAACACACCTTTAAATTATGGAAAACATGATTTTCACTGCATTGGACTGATTTAAGCCAAAAGACTGATGCACAAGGTTTAAGTATGATGTACTAAGCTACAAGAAACACTGAAACAATGACTTTAACAACAAATGCTCAAGGATCCATAGTACACTATTTAGACTGTGAAATTAAAAACAAGTGAGCAACTAAGTATTCAAAAGAACAATCATGCAAATTTAAGTTACAATCTTAACTAACAACACCAATTGAGCATGAAAATAGTAAAAAGCAATACTATAAGAAATTGCACAGTAGAATGCAAAAATTGAGGAAATGGCTTACAAATTGCTTCAATGTGTGCAACTGAGAACTAAGAACCAAATAACAATCCTACAGGCCTTCCACAAGGCCACTAACCCACTGCCATCCCAAATTAACAGTGCTCCTTGCTTTCTTCTTTCTTCTTCATTGAATTTTTATTTTTCACTTATTTATTTGTATTTTTGGGTATTTTTGAGTTTATGAACTTAAAATGTTTTAGATGATCTGAAAACTTTTGAAAGCTTACTAGGGAACCTTAGTGAGCTAAAAGGAACACTTAACAACCTTTTTTAACAACATTCAAATTAAAACGTAATTCTAACTTAAAAATGGCACTTTGTGAATTCTCACATAAAACTTGAAATTAGGATTAAATAAAGCTGAAACTACATTCAAAGTACTTGATACAATCTTTAAAAGCTACAGATTACAACTAGAAATGAACTTGGGACTAATTCGACACTAAGAAGTAAAAAACTAAAAACTACTCTCTGCTCCATTGCTTCTCTTTCTTTTTATATGACTTCATTAGGGTTTGTGTCACTCTCTGAGCATATCCCACTTCATTTCTCAGCCCTTGGATTCCTCAAATAAATCTTGGCCTTTGAATCTCCTTTTGGCGCCAATTTGTCAAAGTGGCAGTTGGGGTAGCTTGGAGAGTTTCAAGGGTCATTAATGCTTCTTGGAGGTTTATTGAGGCTGGGGGGACAAGGATTGGTGAGGTTGAGGTGGAGGTATGGAGGTGAGCAGTGAAGAGTACCAAGTGGGGAAGGAGGAAGGTGAGAGTTTGACCATGTGTTTGACTGGGGGGAGGTTATAAAAAAACGGGGGTGAGGGTTTTATGAAAAGGGCCAGGGGTGAGATGGGCTTGGGTTGTTTTTGGTTTTGGGTTTATTTTGGGTTGTATAATAAACAAGGGTCCGTTTGGTTAGGTTATAACACAAGGACCATTGTTGTAATTTTCCCAAGATTGAGGGACTGAAAATGTAACTTCTCCAAAGATATCACAAGGACCAAACATGCCAAACTTAATAAACCCAAGGACCATTTTTGAAATTTTTCCATTTTAAATACCCAAGGACCATTTTTGTAATTTTCCAAAAGTTCAGGGACCTTTTCTGCCATTCACCCAAAAATTCATTCAAGGACCAATTTTGACAACTTAAAATATTTCAGGGACCTTGAATGATAAAACTCCACATTTTTAACTTCCAGGGACTATTTTTGCCAATCTTTGAAAGTTGGGGGACTGAAACTGCCAATTATGCAAACTTTGTTCGTTTTTCATCTGTTTTTAAACATTTTGCATTTGAGACATATAAAACACGATCCTTGGATATTTTCTGCATTTTGATGCGTTTTTGAGTGTTTTCAAATGTTTTTGCAGTTCAGATTGACCAAAAATGATGAGTGTTTGAGCACTCATCAATCCCCCACACTAAACTATTGCTAGTCCCTAGCAATCTTTTATGAAAACTTGATGGATTTTAAGTCTCTTTACCAAAAGCCATCACTTCTGGAGTAGCCGAATGTTTAAGTTCAAGTAAGAACCATGGTACACCGATAACCATGTGATTTTGAGCAAATCACCAGCTTTCAACGGGTTTGATAAGTCTTTACCAGAAGCCGTTTGCTTCTGGACTAGCCAACTCTTAGATAAAACATAGTTATTATCTTTGGTGAGCTGATTACCAATTATGGTTTTTCCAACGCCTTTACCACAAGCCATAATCTTGCGGGCTAGCCAACTCTTCACTATAAGATATGGTGAGTCGATTACCATACAATTTTTGGCAAATTGTCAGCCGTAAACGGATTTGATGTATCTTTACCAAGAGCCGTTTGCTCCTGGATTAGCCAATCCTTTTGTCGGTTAGACATGGCGGACTGATAACCACAAAAATTTTGAAATAAAGTGAAAAATTTTTGAAAAATTTTGGCCAAAAACGGGGGTACTAGATGGTATAATGTGATAAAATTTGCTAGAATTTCACCCCCCCCACACACACTTAGAATTGAATATTGTCCTCAATATTCAAAGTCCCGGCTATTATGCCGATTCTCTGAACGGAAGAAAGACAAGATTCTAAACTAACTGCGGAAATATTATTTTTCACTTTATTTATATTATTCATACAAACACACACATTTTTTTTTGACTTGAAATTTACATATATACATTGAAAACAGCAGCAGGGGACGGCCACTCCCCCACACTTAGGTGGTAGAATATAGAAAGAAGTCAGAAATATGGGTGAAAACCCATATGTTGTGCTACTGTTTTTGTTCACCGAGTCGCTAGCTTGACTTGATCCCCGAATTCAATTGTCCTTGGGGAAAGTTTGGAGATCCGGGACAACCATGGATGGTATGTCCTCTCCAAAGTAATGCTTCAAACGATGCCCATTCACCTTGAAATTTGGTCCGTCATTTTGAGATAATTCGACGGTGCCATAAGGATAAATCTTTGCAATAGTGAATGGGCCAGTCCAACGGGTTTTCAATTTACCCGAAAAGATCTTTAATCTTGAGTTAAAAAGAAGGACTCGATCACCAATGTTGAAAACACGGTTTTTGATCTTTGAGTCATGGAGCTTCTTTGTTTTTTCCTTGTAGATTAAAGAGTTTTCATAGGCCTGATCACGAAGTTCATTCAATTCATTCATTTGAACTTTTCGATGATCGCCCGCAGTTTGGAGGTCGAAATTGGCATGTTTGAGGGCCCAATAGGCTTTGTGCTCAAGCTCGATCGGTAGATGGCACGCTTTCCCGTACACAAGCTTGTAAGGCGTACACCCGATGGGTGTTTTGTAAGCTGTGCGGAAAGCCCATAGTGCATCATCTAATTTTTCCGACCACGATGCACGATTTTCTCCTACAGTTCTTTCCAAAATTCTTTTAAGCCTCGATTGGAAACTTCAACTTGTCCACTTGTTTGAGGGTGGTACGCAGTAGAGAGACGGTGAGTTACACCATACTTTTGCATGACTTTATCAAATTTGTCATTGCAAAAATGCGTACCACGATCACTGATTATAGCACGTGGAGTTCCAAATCGAGCAAAAAGAGCTTTTAAAAATTTCACAACAACTCGGGCATCATTTGTGGGTAAAGCTTTCGCTTCAACCCATTTTGACAAATAGTCAACAGCCACGAGTATATACTTGTTTCCATGAGATGACGGAAATGGCCCCATAAAATCGATGCCCCACACGTCAAAGATTTCACAAACTTGAATTGCATTTTGTGGCATTTCATTCTTTTGTGAAATATTCCCGTGACGTTGACAAGCGTTACAGGATCTGACTAATTCCTGGGCATCCTTATAAATCGTGGGCCAGTATGAACGTGTTTGTGTTGTTATCTAGTGTTCTACAATTGGTATCAGAGTGCCATGGTTACATCCTAGGGATTGTAGGACTTGTGGTGTATGGTTTGTTTTGGTTTCTACTAGTTTAGGGTGGTTTCTACTAACTTTGGAGCTTGTTCGTGGTGATTCTTGTGTTCTTTCTTGTACTTCTAGGATTAGAGGGGTTAGATTCATCTAGTTTATCAGTTGGTTGGACTAAATCTAACGTTTGAGTAGTGTACGAGTTGTTTTGGAACTTTTTCTTGGCAGCGGTTTGCTCTACGATAAAGTGTTCTTCGCAGCGGTTAAGTTGGGACTTTAGCGGTTAGCAACAGCGGTTAGGACAAGTAGTGGAGCGAAAATTACGCTGTACTTTGTACTGTTTCAGCGGTTACTTTGTACTGTTTCAGCGGTTAACTTCCAGCGGTTTACTCTTCAGCGGTTAAGTTACCAGCGGTTTACTCTTCAGTGGTTACTTTACTAGCGGTTACTCTGTCAGCGGTTACTATTGTCAGCGGTTTAATAATCAGCGGTTACTATTCCAGCGGTTATTACATCAGCGGTTTTCTTTCAGCAGTTACTTGTCAGCGGTTACTGTACCAGCGGTTTACTTATCTTAGCGGCTTTCCTAGTTGACTTTAGTAAAATCCCGGGAAAGAATCGATTTCTCGTTTTAAGTCACGTGTGTTGTAAAATCCCGTCTAAGAGCTTGTCATCATGACTACTGTAACATCTATTGATGATATCCAAGCTGCTGGGTCTGACACTCGACCTCCAATGCTAGAAAGAACGGACTATGAGTCTTGGTCACAAAGAATTCGCTTGTA
>LBNU01006351.1:90388-127556 GCA_014162995.1 Artemisia annua | reverse complement strand
ATCAAATTAAGTTCACTTTAGAATCCATGACAATTACAAGAACCTATATCATTTCCATAACAAGATATACCGCATCAAGTTTAGAATGGCACACTCTATATATCGATTTTCATAGGACAGAACAAGAATAAATCCACAATAACTCGTCAGTACCAAAATCGGCCAGCCAAGTAGATTCCATCATAGTTACAAAAAACTTAATGTAGGTGACAATAAGTACCTATGAATTCCAACGAATTTGGTATCATAGAATAAGGCTAGCAACCAACTAATCCACTAATTCCAATCGACGGTGCAGACTACATTACACAATCAACTATACCTATCAAAAGATAACTTAAAAAACTTTGGTCCCCAATGTTTTTGGGTCCATTCTGTTGGTTTAGCTTAAACATTCCCTAACCACGTAAACATCCCTCTGGGTCACGAAGCAAGACTTTGAAGAGTACTCCAACGTACAAGCAGCCAAATAACGCAAAAACAACCGTCAACACTAAGACGGGTTATTTGAAAGGATTATTTGGTTTGAAATTTTGGCTCCAAAGTTCTTTGAATGGTTGTGTGTCATCTAAAAATCTTTTGGTTGGGTAGGAGTCTTGTTCTTCCTTTTGGTATCGAATCTATATCTGACCGACGTGAAGACCTTTTTGTTGTTGTAAACATTTCTTTTAGGTGATGATTTGATTGTTTTTGAAAAGAATTTCTTTGTTATATGAACGGTTTCATATTTGGTGTGGGTAAGATAGGTCTACTGGTCAACTCGAAGCTTCGAAGTAGTCATCCAAGTCCAATTTACGTGAAACTGGGTTGTAAAATGTTTTGGGGGTTCACTTCTGTAAATCGGGTACTTTGAAGTACCTCGACCGTAATTGCAAAAAGCGAGTTTGAGGAAGAATTGCATTTAACAAAACGTTTTGACAAAAACTCCACTTTTTCCTCAGAGTCATCCAGACCGTCAGGCTGGAAAATTTTAGGAGTTTTCCATTTTTTGGCTTGATTTTACAAATACAATCGGTTTCTGGTTAGCTTCTCCGGAAGTGTTTTCTCCATTTTCAAAAATCCAAGACCCTTCCCTCACCCCCCGGTATCCGGGACATTTTCTGTTTGACTTAACATCATCATTCCAATCATTACTACTTTTTTAAATTTGGAAAAACTTAATGACCTCCTTTTGAAGTTTGATACTTTATATCATTCAAAGAGTTAATCTCATGTCCAAGTTTTTCAAACCAACTTGTTGCAAGGTTCCACAACCCTCTTTTGTGGTTGCAGAAAGTCTTCTTTACTTCTTGTTCGAGTTCAAAAACCCTTTTTTTATTAAAAGAGTGTTTCTCTTTCAACAGTTTTTCAAATAGTTTTTGAAAAATTCCTCATTCTCCTTTTGCAATTACGAATATTCAAATCTCTATTGAGAAATAGAAGAGTTTTGGAGATAAACCTCTTTTGAGTTCTCCAAACGCCATGAGACACGTTGCATTCCTTTCCGAATGATTACCGTCTTCACTATCACTCCAAGCTCCGCCGACGATGCCCCTATTTTCCTTGGGCTTTGGACATTCACTTATAAAGTGATTCTTGTCTCTACAATTATAGCACTCCGCGTTTCGCGCCTTGAACTTCCCACCACTCCTCGTCTAAAGAACTTCCTAAAGGTTTCCTTGCCATCAAGGTTTGAGCTCTTCAATCATCTTCATACACTTTCTTTATCACTTATCATCACTAGTTGTTCCTAGTAACTCTAGCTTTAAGGGCTAGTGACTTTACCTCTTTCTTCTTTTCTTTAGAAACGACACTTGGTCGTTTTCTAAAATCATTTTCAATAGCACTTTGAGGTTGCCGATTTAGCTCGTCAAAAGGGAGTTCGCTAAGTTCGTTGGTTCTTCAATAGCCCGTCTCCCTTTGGCCCTCCGACTTCACCGGGCAGAGCCTCGAAGAAACTTCTCACATGGTTCTTATTGTAAATAAAGCTAGGATCTAGAGCCGTAAGGCTTGTGTAATACGTCATATAAACCGGTGTAACCTTGTCAATGGTTTCTTCATCCGAGATCGAAAACTTCTAATACTTGTTGGATGAGTGAGTGAGTCGATCTTGCAATCTTTGACTTGTGAATTGCCTTGATGAGTAATGATGAGTGAGTGCCAAATCTCCTTGGCGGTCTTGCAAACGTGGACTCTCTCAAACTCCCTTCGAGGTAGAGCATTATAGATCAACATCTTTGCTTCATCATTTTTTACAAGCTTCCTCCTCTCATCATCTTTTAGATCTGAATATGGCTTTTCCACCAACAACTTTGTTTCGGAGTCTTCCACCATAAACACAAAGTTCCCATTTTGGATGATTTCCTACAAATCAAGATCTTTGGACCTAACATAGGTCTCAAACCGGGTTTTCCAAAAACAAAACCCATTGGTTTCTAGCAAAGGTGGTCTTTGCATTGAGCACCCCTCAACATATTTCTCTTGAGCCATGGATCTATACTCAACTTTACCAAAAATCTTTGTTAGGATTTTAGATTTTTGGAAAAGAAGTTTTTGACTTAAAACGACTTCTCGGGAAGGTTTTAACGCTCAAAAACTTGAGTATTCCGCTCTGATACCAATTGAAGAACCGTAGAGGGGGTGAATACGGTTTCTTTGGCTTCTTAGATGTTTAAAAACTTTAAGCCAAGAAGAACACCAAGTGGTTATACAATAATCCAACAACCACAAACACAACCAAAGTATATAAAGTAAGTAAAGAACACAATGATATATACTGGTTCGGGATGGGGGGTTTATACCATCCGTACGTCCAGTTGCGAATCCACGACACCGATACTATTACTCTAGTATAATCCTTTTGGTGGATTACAAACAGTTACAACTTCACTCCACCGATATGCACTAAGATCGGTGCTCACAAAGAAGAGTTACTCCCCAACGGTATTCCGCCCTCGGAAACCACCCAAAAGAATCTCGCGATTCGACTTTACCTAAGGATCACAAAGATCACTACCAAGACTTCCCACCGGAAGTATCAAACCCCAACTAGATCCCCAATGATCTAGGCTTGGTCACCAAGACACAAGACTTCCCTTACAAACAATTGAATGAATGAATATAAGTTTGTTTAACCAAGCCCTAACCTAACCTAGAGACTCGATTGTAATAGAAAGGGTAAAGATAAGAAGACCCTCGACACAATCACAAGAGTGGATTAAGTTCTTGTGATTCTTCCCTTGCAAGGAGATGTGTTCTTTCAAAGAATCAAGAACACAAGATTAGAGATAGAGAGATTAGAGAGATAAGAGAGTGTTTAGAGAGAAAGAATATAGAGAGAAAGAATAATGGCAAGGGGTGAGGAATACAAGAGGCATGGCTTGGTATTTATAGGCAAAACCCAAACTTGGGAAAAATTTACCGAGCCCGGCACATCCCTGGCGCGTCAACGCGCCAGCAACACGCCAGAGGCCTGTAAATTTTTCCCAAAACTTTGGGTGTTGACCTTGTAAATACCATACCATGCTAAACTCCCAATTGTACTTCACACTAAACCTTAACATTAATCAGTCTAAGGTTTACCAACTCAAATAGCCAATTTGAAAAACGTTTTGTGAAGTAGATAAAGAGAAAACAAATTACCAAGGGTATAAAAGATATAAAGGGTAATTTGGAAGGGTTGTAAATGTAATTTGGAAGGGGTGTAAATGTAATTCCTCGAATGGCATAGAAAGAGAGAAAAGAATATGCCATGGGATATTCCACAAGGGAAGGGTTAAAGTGTAATTGTGGTTAGAGTAAAGGGTTTAGAAGGTTTAGAGGATAACCATGGTTAGGTAAGAAAGGATTAAGTTAGAAAGTTAACCATGGTTAGGTTGAGAAGGTTTAAGTGATCATGTTGGTTAGATTAATAGTTAACCAAGGTTGGGTAAGAGAGGTTAACCAAGGTTAGAGATGGAGACTAACCATGGTTGGGTTACAAAGGAATATTCCAAAGGGAATATGCTTTGCTTGGAGAGAAAGGGTTAAGGTATGAAAGTATAGGGTAGAATGTGTAAGTGTGTGGAAAGAAGGTTTGTGAGGGAAGTGTGTGTATTTTGAATGAGATGTGTGGGAGAATGTGAAGAGTGAGTTGTATAGATGTGATGGGTATAGGTATGAGTTGTATATGAGAGTATAGGGATGAAATGTGTAAGTGTGTGTAAAGATAGGTATGTGAGTGAAGTGTGTGTAATTTGAATGTAAAGTGGGTATGTGAGAAGTGTGTGTATTTTGAATTGTAGTGTGTGTGATTTGAATTTGTGTGGGAGTATGTGAGAATATGTGTAAGAGTGTATAAGGATGTGTAAGTGTGTGTGAAGAGGGTATGTGAGGGGAGTGTGTGTAATTTGAAAATAAAGGTGTGTGTTGGAAAGTGAAAGGAATATTGTGTGGGAGTTTGTGTGAGGGGGACAAGAAGTACAAAAGGGTGATGTGTGTAAGGAATATGTAAGGGAATATGTAAGAGTGTGTAAGAGTGTATGGGGAAGAGGTAATAGTGGTTTAGGGTTTGAGAAAGGTGGTTTTGGGTTTGATGGTTTTGTAGGAAATGGTTTTGTAATAAGTGGTTTTGGTTTAAGTGGTAATTTGTTGAAAAAGATAATTAGGAAAGAAATAAAAAGAAGATTAGTAAATAATCTAATTGTCATTAAGAAGAAAGAAATTTGACAATTAAGATTATAGGTTGAGAAAAATCATAAGTTACTTATATACCCAAGTAACAATACGTCGAGAATCAATAGTTTCATATCTCGTGACTTTCCACGACTCGACGTTCTCAACTAACACCTTGATGCAAACAAGTCAAGTGCTTTGCTGATATGTAAAGCATAACCCAAGTGGGAAAGGATGCGTTTACGCAAAGTGACATTTGACTTCGTTTGACCTATAAGGGAGTAAACCCGTTACGTGATTAGAGAAGACGTAAGCATGGGATATGAGCATATGGATGCTTTCACGTGTTGTTACGTGAAATATATAAGTTCCCTAAGTTTAGAAAGGCCTTGGCTAGAGGCAAGTGTTAGAAATCTTGAGTTGGCGTTTTCCCAAAGTGGGTACTTTAAAAGTAGGATCTCTCTAATCTCAAAACTCGTTTCGAGTGTTCTCAATTAAGCACATAACATATTCATACCTGAATTGAAAGATCCACATTTGTCGGTTAAGGGGAAAGCCGACTTTGAAAATTCGCCCGAAACTATACAGTCTCCTGGCGCGTCCCCAACGCGTCAGCGCGTCAGTAGCAGACATGTGGATTCGGGGAATTAGGCTACCGTTTGACGTTTTATGTGTTTCGAAGGTTTATTTGTCATTATCAAAACATTAGGAGATCTTGATCATGTTGCCTCAACATGCATGTTTCCTAAAAAATGTGATTTGCATTGCTGTATATCTCCACCTCGTTAATTCAACATTTGTATTGGTGACTAACATTTTCAACATTTCCTTTAATATCATTTAAATGTGTAGCCAATATTTCAAGATTTCAAGATTGACCAAAGTTTCAAGAGTTCACTTTCAAGGTTGACCATTTTTACATTATAGGTAGTTAAGATAAGATAGAAACTATGTATATTTATATTAATATTTTTTATGCGGATAGATATGTTCAGTTTCTTCGCTTTGGCTTGATTATATTTTTTTCAAACCATAAACCAAACCAAACACCAATTAATACTTCGATTCGGTTTCAAACCAAACTATACACCAATTAAAATTTTCAGTTTGGTTTTATTCGATTTCAGTCTGGTTAATTTTTTAATTTGTTCGATGTCAAACCAAACACTGAACACTCCTAACTAATTCCATTGGTGATTTCTGGTTTGACATGGGAGAGTTATCACATTTTATGTGAGCTCCATCTTTTTTACATCATGGTAGAAAGAAAAGTAACATCGCAAATAAATTATAGTGGGAAAATGGTAGGTCTTTAGCAAAGGAATTGATTTGCGGACATTGATTATTATTAATTGTGACACTATAATTTATGCATGAGAGACTTGTTTGGAATTAATATCCTACATTAACTGCTTGTACATTTTAGTGTCCAAATAAAAAATTAAAATGTGCGAATCATCTCACTTTTAAAAATGGCTACTCAAATCCACCAATTTAATGTGAAATTGGTCTCTTGGTACGAGGCCCGCATTTGATATCTAAGTAAACAAACAACTTCAATGGATATTATCATGGGCGGAGCTACTAAGGGACCGGGAAGGATCCCGGGCACCTTAGGACTAAGCCGTTAGTGTATTTTTTCGCGATTTTATATGTTAAAATTTTATTTTTCCATCTCGGCCCTCACATCTAATGTTCTTCAGGAAAAAATTTTGTTTCGGCCCTCCCAAGAAATTTTTTCTAGCTCCGCTATTGGATATTATTATGATATTATGATTCCGAAAGACATCAAACAAACGCCTCCTCACATAATCTTTCATTCCTGGTGAAATCTATACTACATATAAAGGAAAAAGAGTCAAAAGTGAAAAGTGAAAAGTCAATAATGTTGAAATGTTGAAATGTTGAAATCTTATTAAAGGAAATATGAATGTAATTAATATTATTATTAAAACACCCCATTACTTAAAAGTACAATGATTTATTCACATTGTACAACCAAATTAAATACAACCAATTAAAACACAAATCGGGTTGACCCGGGACGCTTCAAACCCGACGGGTTGAGCCGGTTTAATTTGACCCATTTTCGACCAAACCTAGAAATTTGACCCGATTTAAATCGACCTATTTTTCGACCGGAACGGTTCAACCGGTTGAACCACCCGGGTCGAACCGGGTTTCAAAACATTATCCATTACTTAAAAGTACAATAATTTATTCACATTGTACGGCCAATTAAAAACATATCTATCAAATTAAATACAATCAATTAAAACAAAAACCGGGTTGACCCGGGACACTTCAAACCCGGACGGGTTGAACCATTTTCGACCCAACCTAGCAAGTTGACCCGGTTTAAATCGATCCATTTTTTGCCTGGAACGGTTCAAACGGTTGAACCACCCGGGTTGAACCAGGTTTCAAAACATTATGTTAAATTTCCAAATCTTCAAACTTTTATTGTTTTTCGTTTATAACCTATAAACTTTTTTTATCAATAAACTATGTGTCGCTATAAAATCCCGTTGCTATGCACGGGTACTCGTCTAGTGAGATACATAACACAATAAGCTTTAAAACTTCAAATAATATTACTTCAATTTCAAGTGTCTCCAAAACAAGACTTAAGGGGCTTTTATAGGCACTTGGAACATCCCTCCAAGCATAAGAAAATGAAAAGTACTGTAGTAATTAGAGTAATTAAGTTTAATACAGAAAGGAAAACAAACATGGTCAATATTCGCATTCAAACTGCCCTTTTGACTACCTTGTATTCAAACTGCCATAACTCTCTCTAGAAACTTCCAATTCCTCCTGTATCATGCTCCCCCGGTTGAAGAAGACTCGTCCTCGAGTCCTCACAATCAGACTCTCCATGATAAGGTGAAAGATCCGACACATTGAAGGTGTTTGAAACCTCGTACTCCGCTGGAAGGTCAATTTTGTATGCATTTTCCCCGATTTTCTTTAGTACTTTGAATGGTCCAGCTGCTTTGGATTTTAATTTAGAATAAGGACCTTGTGGGAACCTTTCTTTTCGTAGATGAATCCATACCATATCACCTTCTTTAAATTCAACATGCTTCCTGTGCTTATTAGCTTGCTTGCGATACCGTTGATTTTGTTTACTAATATGATCACGGACCTGTGCGTGCAACTTCTTAATTTGACCCGCTCTTTCACTTGCATCACCACTGTAAGAACTATTAGTAGGAAAAGGAACTAACTCCAATGGGCTAACTAAATTCTTTCCATAAACAACTTCAAATGGACTGCAACCAATTGATTGATTTTTGGAATGGTTGTATGCAAACTCAATTTGTGGTAGCAATAAATCCCATTGTCGAATGTTCTTTCCCACGAAACATCTTAGCATGCTTCCCAAACTTCTGTTGACAACTTCAGTTTGTCCATCCGTTTGGGGATGGGCCGTGGTACTAAATTGAAGTTGTGCCCCAAGTTTCCTCCAAAGTGTTCGCCAAAAATGACTCATAAACTTGGGATCTCGATCAGAAGTAATGGTCAAAGGAATACCATGTAGCCGCACTATCTCACGGAAATATAAATCAGCAACATGAGATGCATCTATGGTCTTGCTACATGAGATGAAGTGAGCCATTTTTGTGAAACGATCCACCACCACCATGACCGAATCTTTTTGTCTTTGTGTTCTTGGTAATCCAACGACAAAATCCATGCTAACATCTTGCCAAGGAGCTTCAGCAACAGGAAGTGGGGTGTCTAAACCCGTAGCCCGACTTTTAGCCATGTGACATGTGCCACATCTTTCAACATATCTTATCACATCTCTTTCCATCTTTGGCCAATAAAAATTCTCTTGAATCAAAGCAAGTCTTATTTTTACCAAAGTGTCCCCCAAGATTACTACTATGAGCTTCTATGAGAATAGCCTCTCTCAAAGAGCAATGAGGAATACATAAACAATTCTTCTTGAACAGAAACCCGTCTTGTAATGCTTGTATGGCCCTTTAGAACATTCTGCCCAAATCTTTGCGAAGAATGGATCATCCTTGTACAAATCTTTAATTGTATCAAATCCAACAACCTTCACTTGCATTGTGGACAACAAAGTATGTCTTCTACTTAAAGCATCAGTAACTCGATTTTGAGAGCCTGCTTTATGCTTAATAACAAAGGTATAAGCTTGTAAAAATTCCACCCATAAAGCACGACGACGATCCAATTTATGTTGTCCATTTATAAACTTCAAAGCTTCATGATCTGAATAAAGGAAAAATGGTTTAGAAAGAAGATATTGACTCCAATGATCTAATGCACGAACAATTGCATAAAACTCCTTATCATAAGTTGAATACTTTTGTCGAGACTCGCTTAACTTCTCACTAAAAAATGCAATCGGCCTGTTTTCTTGGCTAAGAACAGCACCAATGCCAACATTAGAAGCATCACACTCAACTTCGAAAAGTTTGTCAAAGTTTGGAAGTGAAAGGATAGGAGCTTGAGTTACCTTTTCTTTGACGAGTTTGAAGCTTTTTTGGGCCGCTGTACTCCATTTAAAAGTGCCTCCCTTTAAACATTCGGTAATAGGAGCAATGATAGTGCTAAACCCTTTTATGAATCGACGATAGAATGATGCTAATCCATGAAAACTCCGGATGTCATGGACTGATTGAGGTTGTGGCCAACTACGAATTGCCTCCACCTTGCTTTCATCCATTTTTATTCCATTGCTACACACGACATAACCCAAAAACACTAGGCTGTCCGAAAAAAACTCGCATTTCTTCAAATTTGCGTAAAGCTTTTGTTCTCTTAATATGCTAAAGACATCACGAAGGTGACTCAAATGTTGTTCTTTACTCTTGCTATAAACAAGAATGTCATCAAAATAGACGACAACAAACTTTCCAATAATTGACTTGAACACGTCATTCATGAGTCGCATAAAAGTGCTTGGTGCATTCGAAAGCCCGAAAGGCATGACAAGCCATTCAAAGAGGCCATCCCTTGTTTTAAAAGCCGTCTTCCACTCATCACCCGATCTCATTCAGATTTGATGGTAACCGCTACGAAGATGAATTCGTGAAAATACTACAGCACCATATAGCTGATCTAAAAGATCATCCAAACGAGGAATTGGGTAGCGGTAGCTAATAGTAATTTTGTTCACAGCCCTGCTATCAGCACACATACGCCAAGTACCATCTTTTTTTGGTACAAGAAGAGCCGGTACAGCACATGGACTCTTACTTTCTCTCAAATAACCCTTAGCCATCAACTCCTCCACTTGACGTTGTAACTCTTCGTGCTCTTTGGGGCTCATTCTATAAGCGGCTTTGTTTGGAATAGATGCCCCGGGAATGAAATCAATCCCATGTTGAATGTCTCTCATAGGGGGAAGACCTGGTGGCATTTCTTCCGGGATAACATCAGAGAACTCATCGAGTAAAGGTTGCACTACAGAAGGATGATGAATAGTTACTGTATTTTCTTCAAACGTCACAAGGGCGTAACACCTTTTCACATCTCTAACCTCCTTAAACATGACAGATTTAGATAGAAATGTATTTCCTTCTTCTTTTGGTGGTATGGAGTTGCTAGCCATTTTAGATGGAGCCAATACAATTTTCAACCCATCCTTGTAAAAAGTATAAGTGTTTTTATAACCATCATGAATCGTTTTTCTATCGTATTGCCATGGCCTACCAAGAAGCAAATGGCATGCATCCATAGGCACAACATCACACATAACTTCATCTTTATACTTCTCACCAATAGAAAATTGCACAAGGCATCGTTTGCTCACCTTAAACTCCTTCTTCTTGTCAAGCCATGTTAGATGATAAGGATGCGGATGATCCTCCGTTTTCAATTGTAGTTTTTCCACCATATTTGAAGATACCACATTCTCAAAGCTTCCTCCATCAATTATAATATCACAAACTTTTCCATGTGATGTACAACGAGTATGAAAATGTTGTGTCGCAACCAATCATCTTCAACCTTTCATTGTACATTGAGATTTCTACAAACAAGAAGCTCTCCTTGATCTACATAAACCACTTCTTCTTTGTCTAAATCTTCTTCGTGGTCATTATTTTCCACTTCACTTTCTTCTTCCACAAGAGAGATGATTCTTCGATTGGGGCAATCTGATGCAATATGACCATATCCTTGGCACTTAAAGCACTTCCGAGAACTTGTATTAGATGTCCCTTGTGATTTTGAAACTGTAGAAGATTCAGCTTTCGTTTGGTGCTTAGAAATTGAAGGCTTCACAGTTGCAAAAGGTTTAGAGGCTGAGAAACGTCCCTGGTTAAAAGAACCATCTTTACGAGAATTACGAGCTTCCTTTTGTTGCTTTTCTACTTTGACAGCAAGTTTACACACATCACTATAAGTCCAATATGGCTGCAATTGGACAACATTGCTAATCTCTGGCCTTAATCCTCCAAGGTAGCGAGCTATAGTTTGTTCTTCGGGCTCCACAATATCGCATTTGATCATAAGGTGATCAAACTCAGCCGTGTAATCCTCACAAGACAGCTCATTTTGTTTCAAGTTATGCAACTTCAGAAAAGAGTCTTGCCTGTAACTTTCTGGTAGAAATCTCTTCTTAAGCTCTCTCTTCAACTTCTCCCACGAGCGTAAGGGACGCTTACCATCACGAGCTCGCTGTCTCTTGAGATTCTCCCACCACAAACTAGCGTACTTCCTTAACTTTAAGGCAACTAACTTCACCTTTCTTTCATCAGAAACTTCTTTGAAATCAAAAACTCTCTCGACAGTGTGAAGCCAATCGAGGAATTCATCAGGTTGCATTCTTCCTTCAAATTCTGGAATATTAACCTTTATATCAAACTCTCTGAATTGATTTCTTCGTCCACGATTCTGATAATTATAATCTTCAACTTCTTCAGAACTTGAGGAATGGAAAAATGGATTTTCTTCAACATTGTTACTGTCTTCATTATTTGATTGGCTACTACGTCGTGAATGATGTTCATCTTGTGGTTGCAAACGCTGAAGTTGCTCCTGAAGTTGTTGCACTTGTCTCCTCAAATCATCAATCTCAATGTCACGAATATCCCTCTCACGAACTGGAGTTCCTTCGACATTAAGACCACGACGGCGTCGACCCACCATTGATTTTAGAACCTAAGCTCTAGTACCACTTGATACGGGGATAGTGCGAAATAATGAGAACTTCCACCACCTAACGGAAATCCACCGAAAGGATAAAGGAGTAAAATCAACTCACCACCCTAGGAATCCACCTAAGAGATACAGAATTGATACAAGTTCACCACTCAAAGGGAAAAGAACCAAATGAGATACAGAACACAAGAAGCTTTAAAACTTCAAATAATATTACTTCAATTTCAAGTGTCTCCAAAACAAGACTTAAGGGGCTTTTATAGGCACTTGGAACATCCCTCCAAGCATAAGAAAATGAAAAGTACTCTAGTAATTAGAGTAATTAAGTTTAATACAGAAAGGAAAACAAACATGGTCAATATTCGCATTCAAACTGCCCTTTTGACTACCTTGTATTCAAACTGCCATAACTCTCTCTAGAAACTTCCAATTCCTCCTGTATCAGATTCTGTGGAATGGAGTTTTTTTTAAGGGAGTGTTTGATTATCTTTGGATTTCATACTAAGATGATTGATTGGGATCATGACCTATGGAATGAAGTGTTCTGATGAGGGGTTCTCATTAGGGGTACTGATGAAGGGTTCTGATGAGGGGTTCTAATGAGGGGTACTAATGTATTGTTTTGATGATTTATAAGAATATAATGTTGGGGGAGATTGAGGAGCAAATTGAACAAATTCTTGCTGTTGTATTCGGGAACTACAAGTCATTGGATGAGAACTCGCCATCTGGCATGATGGACGTTTTTAGGCCTGCTACTGGGGTGGCACCACCGGTTTTGGAACATGCTGTGAAACTTTATAAATTCACTAATGATATATTAACTCCCGAGGCACAAAATAAATTATATAGCTATTCCGAGGTTCACAATTTCGCATGCTTCATAATATTATTTCTTCCTTCTTACAGTTCTTACACTTGACACTTTTCTTTTATAGTCCCATGAATTCTGAAATTGTTGTGTTTCGTAGGCTGCTGCCAAGAAAAGATGGAGCCGACATAGTCCCATGAATTATGAAATTGTTGTGTTTCGTATGCTGCTGCCAAGAAAAGATCGAGACGACACTTGACTGAAACGGGTGAGTATATTAGTGGGAATGGTGAAGGCATCTTGATGGATACATTGCCATTTCAACGGCTTATCAGAGAATGAAGTCTCTTAGTCTAAACATAAGGAATGAGATCTTTACAGATATAGAGATCCACATTTGCAATATACTCGCAAGGTACGTCACTCGAATTGCTTATAGATTGAATTTATTCCATGTAATAACTTGAGTTTCAATAGACAATAGAGTTTAAACATACTTGTACTAAAGTTTAAGACGTTGGGTAAGTGGTTCAAATTTGTTATATTTCAGACAGGTAACATTAAAACTTTAATCAATTAGTTTTAATAATAGTTTTAAGCCTTTAATCAACTACTGTAGTTTATGTTATGTTGGCTTTTCTTAAACTTTGAAATCTACAAGTAAATTCAAGCTACCAACTAATGTTAAGTTAGTTTGTTTTTAAGAGACCATTGCTGATGAATGTTTGTTTACCCGCAGACTTCAATATATACAGCCCCAACACGTCCTCAACAAGTCAAAGAGTTCCTTGCGATAGTAGCTCTTGTAGGCTGTGTAACCGGTGCTCTGCGAGACCTGATATTTGTCCGTATCAAGTCAATTATCTTTCGNTATTGTGTTTCGTATGCTGCTGCCAAGAATGTTGGCCTCAAACGTGGATCTTTATGGTCTAACGGTCAAGTCACAATATACCAGTATTGAATTGAAATAATCACTAAATAACTTTATATAACTTGTAATAATAAACTTGTCATCCAAAAATTGTTTTACAGAAACTAATCTATTTATAAGAAGTGAAAAGGTGTGTTTGAATGGTTGTGTTGGTTCGGATGAATTGGTTCGACCAACAGACATGCGCTTCATTTTTGTAACTGCTATTTGGCAGTTATTTTGAGAGTTGACTTTTTTAATATAGTTGACTTTGACTTCGGGTTTGACCCTCTAAATGGGTAGAATTAGTAGATTGGGATTAACCCAATATTCTCCCCCTTAATCTCAATTGCTATCTCCTAGATCTTTAACTCCAATGAGTTGCCTCATGGTTAGAAATTTGATCTTCGGTAGTGCCTTTGTTAGTATGTCAGCCTTTTGATATTCTCCGCTTATAAACTCAACTTGTAAGTCTTCTCTTTCAAAAAAACGGGCAAAAACGTAAAAAACAGACAAAAACGTAAAAAACGGACGAAAACGTAAAAAAAGGGCGAAAACGTAAAAAACAGACGAAATCATAAAAAAAACGGGCGAAAACGTAAAAAAACAGACGAAAACGTATACAAATGTATGTATTGAAATATTTTAAAAACGTGTGTAAAACCGTGCATAAAAACGTGTGTATAAAAACGTGCATAAAAACGTGTATACAAATGTGTGTATAAAAATCCATATAAAAACATGCATAAAAACGTGTATAAAAACGTGTGTATAAACGTGTATAAAAATGTGTCAAAAAACGTGTATAAAAATGTATGCAAAAACGTGTAAAAACGTACATAAATTTTAAAAATAATAAAAGTCATCTAACTTGTTACTTTTTGTCATTGTATGTAGCCATGATAAACGATCGTTAGTCTAAAGGACTAACATTGCAATGATAAATCTAATGATCGTTAGTTTAACCTGCTCCAACAGGTTAAACAAGTCACTGCTACACGCAATGAACGGATTTTGCAAGTTCATTGACAGATTGGGGAAAAAAAGAAGGCTACATACAATGGTAAAAAGTGGCAAGTTAAATACATTTTCAGGTAATTTGCCCTATAAAGATATATAATTGTTCACTGTTTTGGTTATACTAGTTTTAAAACTCGTGTACGTACGGAGTTTAGACAGATGGTATAACGGATAATAATATCTTAATAATTTTATTTTGAAGTTGAATATTATGACAATTTATAAATCCATAGTTTTGTAATGTTTAAAATTTTTCTATAAATAATTATATTAACTTTTTCTTACTCATATAGTTGCTAGCTTATAAACCCGTGATAAGCACGAGCAGCTTTAAAAAGTTTGAAATAAAAATAGTTCAAACTATGTAAAAAAAATGTTAAGACTGAAGTAGAAAGCGAAATTTGCATAACTATTTAACGAACAATCAATTATAGACCCGCAATTTGTTTTCACACTCGGTATCCAATAAACCTTGTTCATGTAAAGTAAGACTTTATGTTGGTCCCTTTTACTTGGTTAATGGTTAACTACAAAGTTAATCTAACCAAATTCCATGGAATAATGATGCAATGATTAATAACTTAATAATAAAACGTAACAGATAAGAAACAATGTTTTTTTTCAATGTTTAACTCTTTATTAGAAATTAATCAAAAGAATTATACCCAAGTGTTTGCGGAATAAACACTTGGGATTGAAATGACAAGTGTGGTGTGTTACTCCTCACTAAACTTAAGCTATGCTTAAGTAGCAACAAAAGACCCACTAAGCTATCTTAGGGATGGTTGCTATTTGGAGAGAGTAAAGGTTTTAGTTTGTGAATGTCTAAGCATTAAGTGCACAAACTTCGCAACCTTTACTCTCTCTTATGACTCCCATTTATACACAAGTATATTACAACCGTTATGATAAAGACAAAGATTACATCAGCCTAGTTGAGACAAAAATGCTTGCGTATTTTGTCTCTGTTACATAAGTCTATTTTGGGCTAAGGACAATAGTGCTTTCTGAGGTTCAGATATGACACCATCCTGAACTCAAGCCATTCAGGGAAAGTTTGATTTTACAAGGATACTGACACTCTTTGCAACTTCAAACGTTTCCCGCCTTGTCCTGCCCATTCTTCAGGATTCATGTCTTTATTCTTCAGTCTTTAACTTTTGTTGCTTCAGTGAGGAGTAACTTGGGATTCAGTGAGCTATTGTCATCACTCACTGAATCCATCACCTTCTTCTTTGGCTTAGGTGCCACTCACTGAGAATCCGCCTCACTGAATGGAAAGCTTTTCTTCTTAAGCTTGTCCTAAGCATCCTGAAGATGACTCACTGAGTGACTGTACACTCAGTGACTTGATTACGTTTAAGGGAATCCAACACATAGGTTATTTTATGTTCAAATCCTAGTTAGAGGAAGCTTGGGGAAATTCAGTGACCCAACAGTCTCCCCCTATTTGGATATAAAAATAGCCTAAGTGTTCTATAAGTCAGTGTGAGTGAGCAAGGGTCTTCTTCTCACACTGAGAGTATCTAAGTAATATTAGGACACTGATTAAACATAAACTTCAATTTTCATTAATCACTATTACATTCCTAAAATAACAAAAGATACATAAAAAATGGTGTTGTTGCAGATTCATATTTTCAGCATGTAACCAAGAGCTTCAAGCTTTGCTTTCTTTGACCTCAGCTCATGTTTATCAGGATGCTCTTCAATCTTAGCTTTCAGGTCCAGGCAGAACCTCATATTCTCAGCACTCTTTATTGGTGAAGCCATCATGAAGTACATAAGCATTGCCTTTACTCCAGCCTTGTCAATGTCTGACCATCTTTGGAAGGAAGGGTTGCCAAATTCATCAGTGAAACAAAGTCCTCTTTCAGGTTGTTCGAGCACCAAGTTATTCACGAATGTGACTCCTTCAGGAAGAGATCTATTGTAGTCTAGGGCAGGGACCTTGATCTCAGGTTCAGTACGAATGTGACTCCTTCAGGAAGAGATCTATTGTAAAGCACAGGAAAGAAACTTAGGGTATGAAACATAGTTCACCCTGGTATCCTTCAGTACCTTGGTTACGAGATCACCGTAAATGATCTCTCCAATGTCGACATTTCTCCCTGGCATCAAACAGTGAGCCATCATCAACTGAACAGTGTTAATCTGCTCAGTGGATGAGTGGTTCCCGCCGAGGACCTGAATCACAAAAGTGAATAATATCTTCCAAGCCACGGGAAAAGAGTTCTTTGTGACAGGGGTTTTGTCCAAATACTCAGGTTTCAAAACAATTTTTTCTAACCCTGCTCTAACTTCATTAGAGTCAGGGAGAGCAGCATAGTTTCCATTGTTGTAATCCAGCCCTGTGGAAGAGCAAAAAGTTTTTTAATCCAAAGTGAGTTTTCTTGCCCCGTTTAAGACCGAAAAGCTGATGCAAAATTCCCTGAGGGGTCTTTGGTTTTTGCATCAGTGGAAGGTGTCAGGTCATAGGCCACAGCAGTTGCCCAAAACTCCCTGAGGTAGTTTCGGTACTGGAAGTAGGGGTGGAGATGAAATCAGTTTTCAAAGGGCAGTTGTATAAAAACTTCATTATGTGTTTGTAGGCAGGGACATTAGATGGGTATTCAAAATTGCCTACAACATTGTTGTTTTTAAATTGCACATCACCCAGAGTCAAATTTGCCCATTGAGGTGCAAGTTCGATTCCTTGGTCTGTTGCCATTTTAGTCCAAAAAAAATTTTGAAAAAGGATTTAATGGCAGATATAGATTACCAGATGGTCACAAGTTGGATCCAACAAGATCGCTGTCGTGAAATAATCTATATGTTATTAAGAAGATGATAGAAAAGATGGATATCTTTGCTAACAAACTGCTTAACCAAGAAAAGAGATTTGAAAATTGCTTTTGAGAACACACAACTTTGTTTGATAGAAAATTTTTGCAGAGTTTCTTTTAAAAAATTTGTGTGTGTGTTTTTGTGGAGAAGAAGAAAGTATTTATAGAGTTTTGGATTAGGGTTGTGAATTTCAAAAGGTTATATGATTTTGAAAATCAAAATGTATAAACCGTTTGAAGTCCGCATTAAATGCCACCACTCCACTTCCCTCTTTTTTTGCACCTGTTCATTTGAACAGTTGCGCGTTCTGCAAAAGTGTATTTTGCAGGCATGATGTCACACATAAAATATCCAAAGATATTATGTGTGAGAGAAGGCATTTAATGCCAAGTGGGATAAGTGGTGATGATGTAGGGGCCCAGGGTGTGGATGCCAGAGGGGTAAGAGACATATATTCCTATATTAAATAGGCATTCAGTTATCTACCTAGGGCATTTACTAACTAAATACTTGAGGCATTTAGTTAAGCATTGAATGCTTTCAGTATCCTGGACACCCTGAAGAGATGATTCATCAGTGAGCTAATTTTGAGACATGTATCTCACTGAGGGTTATTCAGGGACCTTAGAGAGACTTAACAATATGTTGGAAGACATTTACTCAGTGTCCTGACTGTCAATGTCCAACATGCCCAATTCTGCTTTCAATCTTGTGAAAGTGGGCTCATCCAGGGGTTTTGTAAAAATATCAGCTAGCTGATATTCTGTGGGGATGAAGTGTAATTCAATCTCACCATTCATGATATGGTCCCTGATGAAGTGATACCTTATATCAATGTGTTTGGTTCTCTGATGTAGGACTGGGTTGTTGGAGATGGCAATTGCACTGGTGTTATCACAGAAGATAGGGACACTTTTGTAGTGGATGTCATAGTCACTGAGTTGACATTTCATCCAAAGTACATTTGCACAACATCCAGCTGCGGCTACATACTCTGCTTCAACTGAAGACAGAGCCACTGACTGTTGCTTTTTTGTACTCCAGCAAACAAGTTTTCCTCCAAGAAATTGACAGGACCCTGAAGTACTCTTTTTGTCCATGTTGCAGCCTGTATAGTCTGAGTCAGTATATCCCTTAAGATCAAATCCTGAGCACTTAGGATAATATAGACCAAGGTTTGGAGTTCCCTTTAGGTATCTCAGGATCCTTTTCACAGCAGTGAGATGTGACTCTTTAGGGTCTGATTGATATCTTGCACATAGACATACTGCAAACTGAATATCAGGCCTTGTGGCAAGGAGATACATTAGTGATCTTATCATTCCTTTGAACATGGTTTGATTCACTGACTTTCCAGTAAGATCAGGACCAAGGTTGTTTGGAGGAACCATTGGGGTTTTGACTGAAGCACAGTCAATGAGATCATATTTTTTCAGTGTGTTCATGATGTACTTCTCTTGACTGATGGAGATTCCCTTATCAGTCTGTTTGATTTGAAGTCCAAGGAAGTATGTGAGTTCACCCATCATGCTCATTTCAAATTGTTTGGTCATCAGTTTCTCAAACTGTTTACAAAGTTTATAGCTTGTTGAGCCAAAGATGATATCATCCACATATACTTGGACCAAAATCACATCTTCCTTTGTCCTGTAGATAAACAGAGTGTTGTCTATCTTTCCTCTGACAAATTTGTTCTGGATCAAGAAGGCTGAGAGAGTTTCATACAATGCCCTGGGAGCTTGCTTTAGTCCATAAAGAGCTTTGTCAAGCTTGCAGACGTGGTTAGAGAACTCATAGCTTTCAAATCCAGGGGGTTGTTGAACATAAACTTCCTCTTTGAGTTTACCATTCAGGAATGCACTCCTAACATCAATTTGGTAGACCTTGAAGTTCATGTAAGTGGCATAGGCAAGGAAAATCCTGATGGCTTCCATTCTAGCAACAGGGGCAAACGTTTCTTAGTAGTCAATGCCTTCCTATTGATTATAGCCTTTGGCAACAAGCCTTGCCTTGTTCTTAACAACAATGCCATTTTCATCGGTCTTGTTTTTTAATACCCACTTCATGCCAATGACAATAACACCCTGAGGGCATTCGACTAAGGTCATGACATCATTCTTATCAAATTGCTCAAGTTCATCATGCATGGCCTGAACCCAACTTGGATGTTTCATGGCTTCTTTTACAGTCTTGGGTTTAATGGTGGATATGAAGCCTACATACAGGCATTCATTGGCTGAGGCTGCAGTGAGTTTGGCAGCCATCCTTCTAGTGAGCATACCCTCAAAGACAGGTTCACCAATGATATTAACTAGCTCAATGTGTTGAAGTCTAGACCATCTATCCTGAGGTCTGGGATAGGAGTTCGAGCTAGTTGATGCCTGATTTATAGGTGGAGTGGGTTCAAGAATAGGTGCCTGAGGTTCCTCAGGAACTTGGTTTTCAGTGAGTTCAATTTGGATGTTGTTTTCAATAGGTTCCTGAACATCTGGTTCAGTATGAGTTATCTCATTTGGAACTTGTTGAGCTTCAACAAACTCACTAATGGTTGGTTGAGGGAGGTTGTGAGGAATGATGTAGTATGAGAAGTCAGCATCAGCTTGATATTGAGTGGAGGGACTAGACTCAGGATGATATTCATCAGGAGGATATCTTGATGAATCATTAGTTCCAATCTCTTCCACTAAGGTATTTGAGAACTGAATAGCCTCAGTGCTTTCATCAAAGGTGATGTGATAGGTTTCCTCAGTTTGTTGTCTCCTTGTGTTGAACACCCTGAAGGCTTTGGAGACCAGTAAGTAACCAAGAAAATATCCATCATCAGCTTTGGCATCAAATTTGCCTAAGTGATCCTTGTGATTATGAATAAACACAGGACACCCAAACACATGAAAGTAGCTGATATCAGGGATTCTACCCTTGAATATTTCATAGGGGGTTTTGTTGTGTCTTTTGACAATGATGGACCTATTTTGAGTGTAGCATGTTGTTTTAACTGCTTCAGTCCAAAAATGCTTAGAGAGGACTGAGCCATTCAACATTGTTCTAGCTGCCTCAATGAGTGTTCTATTCTTCCTTTCAGCCACTCCATTTTGTTCAGGAGTGTAGGAAGAAGAGAAGTTCTGAGAGATTCCTTTCTCATCACAAAAGTACTCAAAGTCCTGATTTCTGAATTCAGTCCCATTATCAGTCCTGATTTGTTTGATCTTAATGTCATTTTCATTTTCAATGTTCCTGANCTATTTTGAGTGTAGCATGTTGTTTTAACTGCTTCAGTCCAAAAATGCTTAGAGAGGACTGAGCCATTCAACATTGTTCTAGCTGCCTCAATGAGTGTTCTATTCTTCCTTTCAGCCACTCCATTTTGTTCAGGAGTGTAGGAAGAACAGAAGTTCTGAGAGATTCCTTTCTCATCACAAAAGTACTCAAAGTCCTGATTTCTGAATTCAGTCCCATTATCAGTCCTGATTTGTTTGATCTTAATGTCATTTTCATTTTCAATGTTCCTGACAAAGGACATGATGGTTTTAGATGCCTGACTCTTTTTGGTCAGGAAGTACACCCAAGTGTATCTTGAGTATTCATCCACTATGACTAGAGTATATTTCTCATGGTGGATGGGTAAGTATTCCCGCCTGTCACGCGGGTGACCCAGGTTCGATCCCCGGCAACGGCGCCAAATTTTGATTGGCCCAGAAACAGTCAACTAAAGTCAACCAAGAATTTGGTCAACAAAAGTCAAACTAGAAAAGGCTCAATGCACCAAGGAGAGTATAGGAATTCCCCGGGTCGTTTAAATCCCGACGAGGTGTGAATTGTATCGAAAACGATAATGAGATCAAGTGATTATGAAACGATGATTGGAAAGAGAGATTGATTGAAATTAAACTACAAGATTATGAATGAAAATGATAAACAAACTCTACAAACGATTACTGGAAATATGGAAACGTTTACAAATCTAAAAATGTACGTTTACGTTTAATTAAAACGTCTACGTACGAAAATAAAAGTGAAAATAAAAATCTACAAACACCTAGATGATGAAAAACATATTTTTACAATCTAAATGATAAAAGAAAATTTTAAGAAAAAGAAAAATATTTTTTAGACTTTTTAATTATTTATTATTAATTAATTACTAATTACTAGTTAAGCTAATTTAAATTAAAATAAATACTAAACTAATTTATAAAATTACCAAACTATTTTCCAAAAATTCTATATGATTTATAAAACCTAGAAAAACTATAAAAAAGTTCTAGAGATTAAAATTAAACAGTAATGGATTTTCTTTTTGGTTTTTCAATTAAAACTAAATTAACTAATATTAATTATTATAAATACTAAATTGAAAGATAAAATTATGAAAATTTTTCTAAAAATACTTAAGACTAACAGAAACCTAGGAAAAATATAAAAACTACTAAGTATTTAATAAAAAAATAGAAAATAAATTAAAAAGATAAATTCTATTAAATAGAAGTTATCACTAAAAATTAAAATGGTGATTTTTGGTTTTTCTTTTTACAAAACTAATAAATAACTGAAATTGAGCAACTTTTGTAAAAACAACTTTGATGGAACTCAAGAATAAGCTGTGTACAAGTCAATAAGCCCAACAGTTGGCTTTTTGGCTTGAAAATGGGACTTTTAAGCTTAAATAAGCTATACAGGGACCCACACAGTAAAAATAAGCTTAGAACAACTTAAAAGAACTAAGATGAACTGAAAACTACAAACAATATACACTGAATAAGCCAAATAAGTCAAATAAGCAAATCCAATACCACTCAGTTATTCACATGCCTGCAAGAAACTTCACAAGCAATTTCAGCTTATCAAATAAGCTGGCAAACCAAAATGGAGACTGGAACCTGAGAGTTTGGCTTATGGGCTTTCCAAAAACTCCAAGCTCACCTAGTGGGACCCACTGGTGAGCTTTTGAGGGGCTAATGAACTTGACAAAAATACACTGAGTGCTCAGTGTACTAAGTGAGTTTGGACAAAGAAAAAGCTCTTAGCAGCCATAACAAATAAGCTAGATTTGACAAAATAAGCTCTGATCTATTAAGACTGGTGGGTGGGCTACTCAAAAAGCTAAAAAGCTAAAGGTGGGCCCCACTATTGAACACTGTGCAGGCTTATGAATATTGGTAAAAGACTGAGACACAGGGCACCTTATCAGAAAATAAGCACAAAGATTGGCTCAATTAAGCAGTGAAATAAGCTGTCTAAAAATTATAAAAAATACTAAGAGCAAGTTAAGCAGCAAAATATTATTAATCCAAAAGCATGAATCATAAAACCCAATAAATAAGCCTAGAGAAAATTATCTAGTTTATTCAAAAATAAATATGACTGAAAATTTGACTTTTGAAATTACCTAACAAGTTTGACTAAAGTGAACTTTGATCCTAAATTACTAACTGATTATGTTGTATTAAGCTACAAAGATGTGAATTTAAGCTAGGTTAACAAGCTATGAGTTAATATGGAGAATATGGAACCAAAGATTTCCACAGGATAACAAGCAAGATTGATCACAAGTTGATTTTGACCTTTATACAAAAGAACACTGGAATTTTTGATTTCACTGAGGTATTAGATCACTATGCATCACACATCAAACAAGAACAACAACACATGTCACCCTTAACACAGTTAATCAGCTTATCCCAAACACCCTTTTAAGAAAGCTCAATCAAGTTTATCAAACCAATTCACTTAAATAAACCTCAACCCTGATTCCAAATCATATATTAGCATGAGATAAGTCCAACTTAGCATGAAACAACACTGGTACAAGCATGAAACACAGATAGTACCAAATTGTGATTAAACTGTGAAAGATTAAGATTTTAAGCAACTATGAAAATCAAAGAACAAACTACATATATTATGATGTATTATGGTTAACTAACAACAAATAAACACCTAAGAACAAGAACAACAGCCAAATATCATAGGGGTATTAAAATACCAAAAATGAAAGATGAGCTTACAAAAGGCAATCCAGATGAAAACTAAGAACCAAGAGCCAAGAATACTCCTAAAGGTTCTCCACAGAACCACTAACCCATGGCCATCCTTAATTCACCATGCTCCAGCTGGGATCACCATCATCAACTATTTTTTGAATTAATTTATATTTTATGTATTTTTTTGTATTTTTGATTTTTGATTCTAAACTGGATTTTAAAGTTACTAGAAGCTTTTACAAGCTTCCTGGGAGCTTATATGATCTAGCTTAGTCCATGACAACACCAATCCTTAACATTAAAACACAAATGGAATTTTTAGCTAAAAATGGCACACTATGATTTGATCACTAAAACTTGAAATTGATTGATGAAAAAGATTCAAATTACACTGAGATTACTAGAAACAATACTTAGAAGCTTTAAAATACAATGAAATTTAGAAAATTAACTAAACTTTTGTTGTTGGGAGAGATTAAAACATTTCAAGGCCTTGAGATGATAAAACTCCACATTTTTAAACTCTAGGGACTATTTTTGCCAATCTTTGAAAGTTAGGGGACTGAAACTGCCAAATCTGCAAACTTTGCTCGTTTTTCATTTGTTTTTAAACATTTTGCATTTGNTGATTTTTGATTCTAAACTGGATTTTAAAGTTACTAGAAGCTTTTACAAGCTTCCTGGGAGCTTATATGATCTAGCTTAGTCCATGACAACACCAATCCTTAACATTAAAACACAAATGGAATTTTTAGCTAAAAATGGCACACTATGATTTGATCACTAAAACTTGAAATTGATTGATGAAAAAGATTCAAATTACACTGAGATTACTAGAAACAATACTTAGAAGCTTTAAAATACAATGAAATTTAGAAAATTAACTAAACGACCTAATTTTAACTAAGTTACACTAGATAACTATCTAAGCTCCATCTTTTTCTTATAGCGACCCATTAGGGTTTATGAAGACTTCTGAGCCTTTCCCACTCCAATTCTGAGCCATTGGATGTGTAACTTTCAATCTTGGCCTTTGAGAGACATTTGGCCGCCAAGAGTCAATGGGCAGTTATAGCTTTCTTGGACGAATTGAGGATAATAAATGCATTTGGCTGGTAGTTGGGGTTGGGGAACAGGGGAGGTGGAGTTGAGGTGGAGCATGGAGCGTTGAGGTTGCAGGTGCACGTGGGAAGGGGGGAAGAGGAGGGAGAGTTTGACTGGGTTTGACCCTGGCAATTATTATAAAAACGGGGTGGGTTGTTAGTGAAAAGGAAGTGGCTTGAGGTGGTATTGGCCAAAAGTGGGAATTGGGTTTTATTTTTGTTTTGGGTTTGTTTTAGTTTGTAGTAAAAATACCACAAGGACCAAAAATGTAATTTGCTGAAAATTGAGGGTCCTGATTTGCCACTGTTCCAAAGTTAGTCCAAGGGTAGATTCTGCCAAGTATCAAAGTCTAAGGGGATTGTAAATGCATTTTTTTCACTTTTGGTCCTTCAGGACTAAAAATGCCAGTGTTGAAACTTAAAGGACAAAATGTAATTTTCAACAAACTTCATTCCCAGGACCAATATTGACTTCTTGTGACTTCCCAAGACCAATGTTGACAATTCTTCCAAATTTTCCATTTTTTACTTTTTAAATACCCAGGACCATTTTTGCAATTACCAAAAGTTCAGGGACCAAAACTGCCATTTTTCCAAAAATTCATAGACACATAAAACACGATCCTTGGGTATTTTCATCATTTTGATGCATTTTTGTGTGTTTTCAGATGTTTTGCGTTTCAGATTTGACCAAAAATGATGAGTGTTTGCGCACTCATCAGGTAACCACCCATATATAAACCCTTTTGTAGCACTCACTTTTAGTGCTAGATACCCCTAGTTAACATGCAAAGCCATCCCTTTCATTTCTTACATCCACCATAAAAATACAAAAATATATAACATTTAGCCTAGCCTTACCCCTTGTCGAAAGTATATTCAGTTGGTTGCTAGTTGCTTGGTATGATTGGATGGTTTTTAATTAATAGTTCATTTGCGCTTGTTGTAAGTGTTATGCCATTTCAACAAAGATGAAGAATCGCGACTTCATGTTTCGTATTTTTTGTGGTGTGTGCTTATTCTAAGTGTGGGGGAATTGTTGATTGTGTGGATGTGGAGTTAAAAAAATGACGAAGAAAAAAAAAACATGAAAAAAAAGTGAATAAAGAAAAAAAGAGAGAGAGAATTGAAAAAAAAGAAAAAAAAGGGTTATGAAGTATGAATAAGAGTTGGCGTGTTGTTTGTTTGCCAACTAGAGCGATTATTGAGATTGAGATGTTCGATTACCTCTCGGGTTTGTGGTATGTCGTGACTAGCAACATGGGTTTCTTGGACTTTTCGACACTTTTATTTTTTATTTTATAATCAATTTTAGCAAATATTTCCCATGTCTTATCCATACCCTTATTAACCCTTAGCCTAACATTATAACCCGAATAAAAGTCCTCTTTTGATATTTATACCTGGTGCTTACGCCATGTCGGTGCAGTTTTGTCTCTTGTACAAGCATATGGTAATTTAATGAATCATGTCTGAGTAATTGAGTGTGATTCCCATATATTTTCAATCATATAAATAATGAGTGTGAGTGAATTATACTTTCCTTATTCGTGAGGTGCTTAGTCATGTTAAACCTAGCTCAAGAATCATTGGGTATTGTCAAACATCTCTGCTTTCGCATATTAAAAATACAAAAATATTTTTCAAAAATGTTCTTTTTGTAAACCTTATTTGCTTGGGGACAAGCAAACCCTTAAGTGTGGGCGTGCTTGCGCTTCTTGCGACTTTCTTCTAAAAACTAAAAATATTTTTCGATAATTTCATAGCATTAATTATTTTTTTTCTTTCCATTTGTTATTTAGGAACTTCTTTTTAATTTTTCTTTTCTTAGATTTGCTTGAGGGCAAGCAAAGATTTAAGTGTGGGGGTATTTGATGACACTCAAATTATACATATTTCTATGAGCGTTATCTATGCTTTTATGCTTATATATTGATGATTTATTAGGACTTTCGATACTTAATTGCATGAAAAATACATTTCAAGTCCAGTCGACAAAGAACTTCAATAATCAAGACAAATCCATGATAAAGCAATATATCTCCTATTCAAGTATAAAGTCCGCCGATCATATGTCCAATGTACGCCGGTTACGGGGACGTATGAAGTCCTATCCTAATCTAATAAAGTTCGGCGATCTTATCACAAATGTGCGCCAACCTTCAGCTCTATTAATAACCCTTTGGCACCAAGAAAAGTATTAAAAGTACGCCGGTGTTAAGAACAATGTTCGCCGGTGTCGTGGAATGAAACTCAAGTTAAATATCTCCCGACAAACCTCCACTGTTTTGGCCATAAGTTGAGCATACGGACTCTGATTTAGTTGATTCAAGCGGCCACGAAAAGCTAAGAGAATTATCTACAACATGGGTCTGCTGCCACTCACGTAACCGGCGTGCTTTTGGAGAAAACTGTTGTACTTCAAGGTCTGATCAGAAACTAGTAACATTTATGACTCTCATTCACTCTCTAGCCAATCATATCTCTTCCCTTGGTCCCCAAGGGTGATCCTAAGCCTATAAATAGACCCCTAAACCGGAGCATAAGACATCATCTCATTATACACATTTGGAAGTGAGAATCTTGGTGATAAGGATTGACAACCCTTTGATCCAAACACTCCTTTGTGCCTCACCATCACCACCACCCTCTTGGCCACGACTTCCAGTAGCCAAACACCTTCCTCATACCTCATTCATCCATTTCCAATGCCTAAGAATACATACCTGTAACACCCCCAATTTCGTGATACGCAGCGGAATTCAAACTGGGTGTTACTTCATGGCACAACAGTGATAACAATAGAAAACGAACTCTAACAGAGTCGTTTTAGAAGATTTATCATTCGAATTATATAAATACCAGAGCTTACAAAATGAGGTCCCAGATGGTTCCAAGTTTACAAATTACATTAAATGAGTTTTCAAATGATATTAAATATATAGCCCTCTTGAATATCTGTGCTCTTCCGTGCCAGCCTCTAAGATCATGGAACTGAAATACATGCTTAAAACTTTCAACACAAAAGTTGAGTGAAATTCATAGATTTTATTAAATGGTTGAACTCAATATGTTTGTAGTGTGAGTTAATTAGACTCACACCAATGGTTGAAAACAAAACAGTTATTATTGCATAATTGGACTAAGTCCTGTTTGTATCCTTATTTTGTGTATGGGTTAAGTTGTTATACACTCCATTGCGTTGAACATTGTCTGGTATTTATTACACTAAGCTCATGCAACCAAAACGTTAACCGGTTACCAAAATCAATTGGCGGATTTGTGCCCGGTAGGTATTCTGTCAGTATACCCTATTCAAATATAGTGCGTTTGATTGAACGTACTAGGCCAATAAAAACAGGATTCGTCAATCCCAATAGATCTGTTCACAATATTCGCGCTCACTAAAGCTAGTGATTAACTGGATCATGATAAGGGACTTATGTTTGACAGCAATGGTACTTAGTGACAATAAAACAATTGGATAAGCATAAAATTTAAAGGCATTGTGTTCGGTTGAAAATAATAGCATGTATTCCCCCCAAGGGTTTGTAAAACAATTAAGTAATAGAAAGTGGGGCTATAAACTCACCGTGAGTTGGATGATGTTTATGGATATAACGAAATTGCTGGATAAGCCGGGAAAACCTCTACGTGCAACCTAGAATAGAACGTTGCAACTTAGGTTGGAACAATGTCTATGAAACAAAAGTGTGCCTATATATGTCTTTATATTGTTCATGATGTAGTACTTTGATAGGTTGTGTATGTCGTTATATAAAAACGGTTTATGAAACATGTTTAGTTTATATCTTGTACTACCATTCGGGCCATCATAATTCAGAGGTCATGCAGTAAACGTTCGAGGAGCTAGGACACTTTAATTCGTAAATCCAGCAACTCGTCGATCTGTTTTACTCAAAGGAACCCCTCACATGAAGCTCCCTAGTATTGTAGTGTTCGATAGAAAATATATGTTTACGATCATAAAAAGTTACATGTCCGAAGGTCAAATATACTTAGGAAAGTTTAATTTGAATGAAGATTGTTATATTTTATAAGTTTTCTTAAGTCTAGTACGGATGTGATATTACTTGCGAAATCTCATGGTCTATCGATGGAGTAGATCCAAATTGGTTGATTATGTTACGACAAACACTTTAGTTCATGTTTTCGACTTAGAAAGCCATAAGGTCTTAGCCGTGGCTTTGCCGTGACTTTGGTCATGGCTACCATGGTCTTGAGACTCATCCTTGGCCTTAGCCATGGCTGTGGTCTCGGCTTTAAGGTCATTAGACCTATTGGTTTTACTTAGCCATAACCAATACATGGTCATTTGGGTATTAAAAAGGGGCTGTTAAGAAATTGAAGAAAAATATCACTCGTTATGTGTTTTCAGGGTTCGAGCTTCTTTGTTCTTAAACGAAAACGTCGTTCCGGAAAACTTTCGTGTTTTAACTTTTTGATGAAACGGACCAGAAGTGCCTTGTTTAATTAGGTCAGATCGTTTAACAATAGCGTATCGGCAGTTTTGGTCTTTCCGGTTTAATACTTCAGTTTGCCATATCTTTTGACTCGTGTACTCGTTTTAGGTGATTCAAATTGCTATGTTTTCCTTGTAAAGTCTTCTTTAAGAGTAGGTAAGTGTTTAATATCATGGTTATACTATTTTGGTCGTGTTTCATAATATATGTCACTAGTTTTCATGTTTACTTGCATATAGTTCTCTTAACTTGTTTTAATGGTTATTGTACATCATGAACACAATATAAAGACTATATATAGCATAAATGAAGTATGAGAAGCATGTAAATGATATTGAGCAAGAGAGTGTGTTAGGGTTTCTTACAACTCTTGGCTTTCAATTAATTAAGGAAATCAAAGATTGGAACTAGGACTTTGATTGAGCGATTTCTCCACGCTTCTAGCAATCCTTCTACACTCTTGTATTCTTGAAGGACTTTGTGTTGAGATCTTAGGTGACTTGAATGGATTTAAATTCAAGAAGAATCACCAAAGATTGCAAGGATTTGGATGTAGTTTACTTGTAGCTTGAATTCTTGAGATAATACTTGAAGTATAAGATCAAATGAAGAGAGTTTGTGTTGTTTATGGTGGTGAACGACCAAATGAGGAGGGGAGGGGGTTTTATAAGGCCTATAGGACGTTAGTTCATAAGAGTACATGGCTTAGAATGGAACACATGACCACTACATGTAAGTTTTTAGGCCTTAAGTCTTTTTAAGGCTTAAAATGATACACATGAGTGATCTAATGGTTCCATGGTTCTCACCAAGCCACCAAGATCATGGTGAATCACCTCTTGGTCGTTCCATATGAGAGGGAAGTGACTAGATGGATAAACTTGGTATTATCTAGTTTACGGAGTGAGTTTTGGTCCCGTTAATCGCTAACGGTAAGCCGTTAAGTCACGAAACGTAAAACCGGGTATCGTAAAAATATGAAACATGTGGAAATGATTAAACTTATCAATATACTCATTATTATCTTATTAATATGAATGATAATTTTAATGGGTTGCGAAAACGCTGTTAACGCTGGAAACGTATGTTTAAAACGCGTAAATCGCGTAAAACGCAAATTCGGAAAAACGTAAAATTCCAAAATTCTTGAGAATGTCACGGAAGGTGAAAAACTTATATTTCTCTTGATTGTAATGTTGTGTGGACATATCGGGATGCCTAAATGACGTTTAAACCTTAAAGTAATTCTCAGACACGGTTTCGTGATTTTTGTAGAAATGATCCGACGAGTGTCAAACTCTCGGATTATCATTAAAATAATTTAACTTACAAGAATGTGAAATAAAAATTTTGGAAATGAATAGTGAAAGTGAATAGTAAAAATGAATAGTAAAAATTCGAGAACGAATTGAAATCGTGAAAATGCGAATGGTTACAGTCTTACCACCTTAACGGGAATTCCGTCCCGGAATTCTGTGTGGGTTATATAATGTTGAAGTGTTTAGGAGAGAGTGTGGGTATATGTGGTGAATTCTTAATCTTTTTGTTCCCAAGTTCCTAGTCGTAGAATGTGTTATGTACCATTCTAATTTTTTGGTGGAGGCTTAAGTTGGTAATCTAAAGGGTTTGCTAAAATCTTATAGAGTCCAATATATCTTAAGTTTAGCTTTTACCATTTCTCAAAACGAATCATAACTTATGGTATCGAGGCATTCAACAAAACCTTAATTGCTACTATAGAGTTTTTGAAAGTTAACGCCTTACATCTTTGTAACTTTTCTGATGATAGTGTGCGGCGTGCAGCGTGATGTTGTGATATTTTTTTTGTAGGGAATTTTTAGCTAGTGGCAAGTGGTTATCCAAAAAAATTTCAAAATTGATTATGTCTTAGGTAGTTTTGGGATTAAGGCTATATCGTATAATATCTATGTCAACTAACGTTTGAAAGAAACGTGATACTGTAAAGTTTTACATACTGACTTATAATGGGTTTTCAGGTAATGATGTGATATATGAATGATCAAAAGAGTGTAGTGTATGCTTACCATTAATATTGGTAGAGATGTCAAGTTTGCTTTAAAATCTCAAGAAATTTTAAAGGTTTATGACGGAATGGTATCCTTAGGACCTAAACAGGCTAGTACTTCTAAGGGATAAAGAGAAGAATTGATAACTATCCCAAGATAGTAGTTCGGATTATCTCATAAATGAAAACTTTCAAGAATGAATTTAGGTAGTATGATGAGACGAAAAATGTTACGTTTTTAGGGGTCAGTTTGAGTCCTAATTCGTATATTATTTGATCGGATTTCACCCAAAGTCGTTTCTTTTCTCATTTTAGGTACTTTTGAGGAGAAAATCACAAAAGAAGCATTTTCGGGCATTTTCGGAGTGAAAAAGTGCGGAAAACAATAAAATCTCAAAAGACCCTAAAGTGCACAGAAGGTGATGGCGTCACAAGCTTCAACGTGACGACGTCAGGAACAAATGAAGTGAAGAAATTGGAAGTTACTCATGACGGGCCAGAGAGTTTTTGGCCTAGTTTGGTGACGGCGTCAGGGAAGGCCGTCAGATCTGGAACAAGGCGGCGTGACGACGTCAAGAAGGCCATCACAAAACCCTAATCGTCGGCGTGACGGCGTCACACCTTGGGCTGACGCCGTCAGCCCGTATTCTCTATATATATAGGACGAATTTTATTGTTTTAAAAGAGGAACTTGGTGGAGAACTTAAGGGTTAAACCCTAGCTCGTGTATCACAGACCTTAGAGGGTACTTTTACCCCTCTAACTTGCATGTTTAATCTAAGATAAGTCTTCATTCAATCCATACAATATGTCTATGTGTTGTATGATTTATGTTTGCGTTTTTCTTTCCTTCAACATGCTAGGCTAAATTAACTTGTGTTTGCTTAGATCTAATGAAACCTAACTATTGATTATCATGTGATGTGTATGTTGTGATTGTGATTTGGATGAATGTTTCATCTACGTTAGACTTAAGATAACTGGCTAACTTCCTATATGGTAACAAGCTTGAACGTCTTAGGAAACGTGAATCGTATGTGCGTTAATCGATTTTAAGGTAGTATTTCATGCGTAGGTTGCTATCAGTGAGCTTATGATAGGATACTTGACGTATCGTCATAGAGTGAGGTAGGAGCTTATAGAGTTAGGGAATTGAACGCTGGTATGTGTTAATTTACACATACCTTTATACCTAAATATCGGACCAAAATGACCAAAAACGCTAACAATTGCCAAAGATATATGTGTTTTTGCGTTTTTCAATGAGCAGGTAAGGATATTCATAAAAATGGACGAAATCAAGTAAAAACGACAACACGAGCACGGGATTGGAACAAGTGTCAAAGAACCGGAGCCGGAGGAGCATTTTTCATATTTGAGCTCAAAATGTCTACAATGGTCCTCAAAGAATCAATAAGTGACAAGAATAGCCCTTGAAAGAAAGTTTGGAAAAATTACACAAATGGACCCTGCAATTTCAGAAAGTACAAAGTGGTCCTTGTAATTTTTAGATGCCAAATCTAAATCTATAAACCCATTAAAATCATAAACCCAAAATCCCAAGCCCATCACTCTTAATGAATACCCGGCCCACTCTTCCCACACCCACGGTTCACTAAATAAAACAAATAAATATAAAAAATAAACCGCGCCCATTTTATCCCCAATTTCCTTTTCCCCCAATTTTTCCAGAACCCACATGAACCCTAATCTACCCTTCTTCACAATTACCCACTTCCACTACAATAAACCTCATATTAAGGGCACGTTGGTCAATTCCCTCATCACTGACACCTTGTCAGAGTTTGGCAGCTTAGGAATGACAAGTGGCAGGATGTGATTGGTCAATACACGTCATAAGGAGGAATGTAAGTCTCTGATTGGTTCAAGCGTGTCACAAGGAATTTAAGCAGAATCCAAGGAGCATATTCGTGATAGGATTCCATTTCTGGACTCTTCCAAAGAAGAATCCAAAGCTGCCAAGACCTCTCTTCACTCAGCTATAAATAGAATAGATTGTAGCTTGTTGTAGAGTTAGTTTTTCTTCGTAATATTACTCTGTCAATTTTACTTTCGAATTGTAATTGTTTTCAAATCAATGAAATGAGCATTTAGTTAATACCTTTTCTCTCTTAATTCTGTTTTCTTATAATCTCACAAATACTTTCAGCTAGTTGTTGTTAGTTCAGTCTCATAAGCTCATTCAAGCTTATGAGACATTTAAAAAAGCTTATAGTTTCATTTTGTTCACAGTTTCATTATCTTCTAAAAATATAAAAAATATAAGAAAAATAAATAAAAAAATAAAAATGTTGTTTGTTACTTAAATTCCAGCTTACAATTAAGCTGTTTGTATAAGTGTCATAAGCTCATTGAGTTCTCTAGCTTTAGTGAGTTTGTTTTTGTACATTTTCCACAAAATCTCAAATTAGTCAAAGGACAGTCAACTGAGTAATGCTCTATGGTGTTTGTTGGATTGGAGAGATAGATCAAGAGAGATTTGGATGCTCTTGGCCTGTCTAAAGACAGGCTAGCATAGTGAACCTCCTCAATTGTGGCTGAGGAGGAAGAACTTTGTAAGTTTAATCATATTTTGATTCCATTCAAAAGCTCATAGTATAAATCTGTTATTGATATTGTTGTACTGTTACATTCAGTTGGATTTGATCATGTTTTAGTTTACATGTTTGAATCTGAGCTTGTTTGAGTACCTTTGTTACTTGTTTAGTGATTAAGTAGTTGATCTGTAGTGATTGTACTTGATCTGTGATTTCTACATTAGCATGTTTATGTTGAAGTTTATGCTTGATCTGATCTCATTAGATGTTATGTGACTGTATTGAGCATGATAGTGGTGTAATTCAACTTAGGTGCCATAGATGTAGTGTAATCTGAGAAGATAAGGACTGTTTGGATTAGTGTGTTACTTGAGGTTATTGCTTTTGTTTTACTGTTATCTCTGCACTATTAGCTCTCAGTAGGCTAGAGTAGGTCATAAATAGTATAATATCAGTTGTTTATTCTCAAAAAGTCAAAAATAGTTTTGATATCCAATGCTGCTTGCACTTTTGCAATTTGATGTTACTCAGTTTGTTGATTAGTTGCTATTGGTGTTTGAGTTTATGATTTTCATGATTAAACAAGTTATATGGATATCTAGGTTAAGTACTGAGCAATTAAAGTTGATTATGGTCAAAGCATAGATGCAAATATAAAAGTCAGTACATGCTTTATACATGCATTCACTGAATGGTTTTTGTTGCTGAATTTTGGTTTAATTGGATGTCAATTGACCATGTTAGCATAGGGCTTTTCATGTTTCTAGTATCTCATCTTGGTGTTTGATCATTTGCCCCCATTAGATTTTACTTTAGAGCTTATATAAACTGCTTATTTGGTCTGCTAACTAGGAACCATTTACATGTTCTGCTGAAATTTTCTTTAGACTTCATTTGTGATATTTAGCTTGTTCCTTGAAGTTGTTTGTGCATTCTGAGCTTAAGCAAATATGTTTAAGAGTTCTGCATGATCTTTGTACCTTTTTGCTTATTCTGAGTAGGATCTGCTTATTTCATTTGCTTATTGTAAACTGCCATATGTTTCAATTGATTGTTCTGAGTGGATTTCTTGTTTTATTTCAATTTGTTTGAGCATATTTGAGAAATAGAAACCTTCTTTGTCAGTTTCATATAGTTTTGTTGCAAGTGCTTATAAATAAGCACTTGCAATAAGCTGAAATAAGCTAATAAGCACTTTTCAAACTTATTTTTCACTTTTCTTATTTTTCTCAGATTTCAAATAATGATTTAGATTTTCTGTAAAAGTTTCAGAATTATTTGACTTGTTTTACTATTTCTTTTCATTTTTAAATAGTTTTTAGAATTTTAAATCATTTTTAATTTCAAAATAAATCACAAAAATACAAAAATAGTTTCTGATTTTATTTCTAAATTTCATTTTTAGTTTAATAAGATTTTTATAAAGTAAATTTGTAGAATAAATTTTTCATTTTATAATTAGTTTGAATTTCTTTTATTAAATAAAAAAATACAAAAATAGTTTTTAATTCATAATAAATAAATAAAAAGTCAAAAAAATATTTTTCTTTTTCTCAAAATTCTTTTTAGTTGTTTAAAGTTTTTAGAAAATTGTTTCACATTTTTAGGATCATTTTTAAATAAAAGTCGCGTTTTATTTTGTACGTTACGTTTTTAAATTTCACGTTTGTATTTCCGTTTTTAGATTTTAGATCTTTGTGCATATATAGCTTGTACTTTGTGCATATTTCATCATTTCATTTTACTATTTGAATTTACATTTCACTATTTTCACTTTTACACCTTTAACAAACACGGTTTATCAATCACGATAAACAATTTTCCATTTAACCTTCACTGAGACACGACCCGAGTAATTTCTTATTCGTTGAGAAATTGCTTGGATATTATATACTATTCACGACACATCAAACGCACTCCCTACGACTTGTTAGGAATACACCCGTCATCCACGCAAACTCAAAATACTAATTACATGGTTAAAGATAGTTAGGGAGTAATGAAATCTAAGTAAACACTACTTTCCCCACCATTGTTTTCTCAACTTTAATTTGATTCGCATAAGTAGATACTTGGGTTAGTTGACTAGCAACTAATTCCGCTCACTCCTTCAAAAACGAGATTTTACTGCTTTCATAAAAACATAAAAATACAAAAATAATCATCCTCCACCCTTAGACCTTAATTAGAGTAGTCTTTAACCTAACGAACACTATTCCCTGTGAGAGAACGATCAATCCCCCGGTACTTGCCACTACACTATACTACATCGGTCAGGTACACTGCCTGGTGGGGATTGTAAGCCTCTTGAGATCCCTTGAGAGGTAAAACAAAGTGCGTAAGCAATCCACCGCGCATCAAGTTTTTGGCGGGCCGTGCCGGGGAATAGTTTTTGTTTAGGTTAATTTTTATTTTTAATTAGGTCTACTCACTAGACTCCTTTCTAGTGAGATTTTATTTTATTTTTCTAGGATCTTCTTTAGTCTATCTTATTCTTTGTGCCTTTGTTCGTAATACTTCTTCATGAGTAATATTGATCGTTTGATCCCTGTTATTCGTGTTTTCCACCGTTAGGAATTTTCAGTTACCCTATCCTGCCCTATTGTGAAAACGAAAAACCCACCAAACTATCACCCGATCATCACCTTTGACAACCATTCTGATATGGCACGAATCTGACCATGACACGACCAGAAAATGGCCCTTTTTACTATTCGTCGGATTCCGATTAAAGACCTAGGGAATGGGAGAAGTAGTAGATGACCCTGAAGGGGATGAAAGAGCTAACCTTCTAAACTATATGACCCTAGAACAAAGATTGAGAAAGATAGTTTGTTTAACATGTAATTCCCTTGCAAAATTTGGATTTAGAAGCTTTGACGCTTACCTTAATTCATCTTGCCAATGAACATCATTGTCACCACCCCTGAATTTACCTGTTTAGGCAGCGGAATGGAATACCTTGGTTAACGATCATGGCATCTCATACATGGTTATATTGAACGACCTAAAGTGTCGTTTTAGAAAAATACACGTTTGATCATAAATAAAATCAGTAGTTTACAAAACAAAGGTCCCCAAGTATTGTTGCAAGTTTTAAAACAAAGTCATACATTGATCAAACGTTACATAAGTGCATAAAGGAAAGTGATACAAGTCGACCCCGCGACTTCAAAATGGCCCAAATGCATGTCCACATAAGCTGATTAATTACCTGAAAATAACATTACTAAAACGGTCAACATAAAGTTGGTGAGAAATCATAGGTTTAATAAAGTGAAGTTATACGATAGCCACAAGTAAAAAGGTATGACATAAGTCACATAAAGATAATTGTACAAATAGCCTTAAGCTCATGACCCGAAGCTTGACGGAATACTCATTTGCCCAAGGAGTGTTTTGCCAGGCACTCTAATATATGTAAAATGAAATGCATCCGCTTGACTGTTGGTATAACCAACACGGAGTGGAGGCGTCACCTCAATTAGATCTATCCACTCATCCTCGCTTACTCATAATAACGGTCCATGATGGGGGACTTCATAAGGCAATAAGGTACTTAAGCTACGTACGGGAAGTCTACTACTTTGGCTCGTATGGAAAACGGTTGCAATGTATTTCCCCGTGGGATTTGAAAGAAAAATAAATGAATAAATACGGGGCTATGAAAACTC
>LBNU01006351.1:56885-82163 GCA_014162995.1 Artemisia annua | reverse complement strand
TAGGGGTGGCAATTGTCGACACGACACAATAAACGACACGAACCCGACACGAAGTTAAACAGGTTTGGGTCGAGGATAAACAGGTTTGGGTCAAAAACAGGTCAACCCGTCTAACCCGTTTAATAAATGGGTCGTGTTTGGGTTGAGTAAATATTAAACAGGTCAACCCGTGAACCCGTTTAAATATATGAGACTCTAAAAATAAAATATATAACATGTCTTTTTATGTTAGATGTGGATTAAATGTATTCTGTTATGAACTTAATACGATTTAATTACGATTATACCTCTTATATCGTATAAATTGACGCTTATAACTGATAACATTATCATATAGTTATTTATCTGTTATTTTTATCATATCTTAAATCCTTATGTCATTTTGGCATTTAAACTAGTTAAATCAACAAACAACCAATCTTATTCACTACTTGACGTATTTATTTAAATAGGTTAAACGAGTCAAAACTGGGTTACACGTGTTATGCAGGTGCGGGTTAGGGTTGAGTTTCTTGACACGATTAATAAATGGGTCGTGTTTGGGTTGAGGTTATACTAATCCGCCAACACGCGAACCCGAATAGGTCAACACGAACACGACTCGATTGCCACCCCTAGTTGTAGTATTGTAGAAGTTGTTACCCTTTTCATTTTTCTTGGTCCTTTGAAAACAAGATGATATTTAGTGATTAGCTTTCTTGATATTGTCTTCGGTTCGTGTTCATATTACTTACACAAGTCTTGGGGATTCTTTAAGTACTCTATATATAGACCAACATTAGACGATAAATATGGCCCAAGCCCGATTGCAGGGTTTGAGTCCATTAGGCTTTACTCTATATATAGTTTGTCTAATTAGGGTTCGAGCGTCACATTTGATAACAAACACCCTAATGGATAACAGCGATCTGGTGAAAGCGATTAAGGCCGACACGGTGCTTTTGGAAGGTGGCATGAAACTGCCGAAGAATCACAAAGAAACTATTGAAGCACATGCTAATAAGCTAGCCCAGATGAACCAGCTGCAGCTGCAGGGGGTAGATGCTGATGAGATTAATCAAAGTTGTTAAAGAAATGAAAGAAGTGAATGAAAGTTTACGCCTCACTAACGAAAATATTGTCAAATTCAGTCATTCTTTGGACCAGAAGTCTACTCCTCAGGTTGCAAATTTTGCTTTGAAAAAGTGTGCAAGTTTAATGGATGCGATCAAGGATGAAGGAATGACCAAGGAAAAGCAAAATTTGCCGAGTGATCAAGGATCACTCCGGTTGCTTTTCAAATTTTGATCAAGGGTTTACTCTATAATACTAACATGCGGATGAAGGAATGACTAAGGTTGCTTTTCAAATTTTGATTTAGTGGCTCTTAGTTTATCTTGGATCAAGTTTATGATATATTACTTTATTAGTTTAGTTATATATAAAATAATATAAAGGGCTAATTCCATAAATACGCATGTGTCCGCAACGGAGTCAAAAATATTGCAAATTCCTAATTTGGTCATGTGCGACCGTGCTACTGCGCGACCCCATTAAAAATTCGACACGTGGCAGGACAAAAAGTACCTCTCTAATTATTTGGTGACATACTTGTCACATTTTGAATGAGGTCACACAGTCGCACAGCCGCCGGTTGAGCAAGGCAAATGTGCGACCCCATTCAAAAATATGACAAGTGTGTCATCAAATGATTAGAGAGGTATTTTTTGTCCTGCCACGTGTCGAATTTTTAATGGGGTCGCGCAGTAGCATGGTCGTACATGACTAAAATTAAAATTTACAATATTTTTGACTCCGTTGTGGACACAAATTCAATTTCAGGTGTATTTTTGGAATTTTCCCTAAAATAAAACTGAGCTTCGCTTTTGCTGCACGATGATGATTAACCTCCGCTTCATGTCTTCATCAACAAATTTGTTATTTTCATTTGCTACTGTTTTTTCTGCTGCTTGAAAAATTGTTTCCGCTTGCTATCGTATTTCTTCCTCAATAAATCATTGCTTTTATTGCCACAATTTTTTTTCTTCTTCTTAGTTTAGCTTTGTTTAATGTTTATTTAGTTTTCTAATCCAATCCGAGCTTTCTCGATTTTGCCGCGCGTATTGCTAGAAAGCATTAGATAATAAATATGGCCTAAGCCCGATTGTGAGTTTGAGTCCATTCCAATCCAGTATTAACAAATATTCGTTAAACATACCGTATATAACAATCTCACTAAATCCTACAATTTAACAAAAATCTAACATATAAGTCAAACATTCAACCGTCAAAGCTAATTCAATATAACTGATCAACAATACACATTCAATATAAATTAATCTACAATCTTATGAACCCTAAATATATACAAATATGTGAATATAAGCCCAAAATTATCAAAATCCTGAATACGCCTTCATTAATCATCAAATTGGCATAATATATACAATAATAAAAAAATACAAATGAATCAAGGTCTGCTAATTTCTACCCCCAACAACCCTACCTATATATATACACTCTCATTTGTATCTATACATTCCCCATCTTCCAATTCCCTTTACCCTTTTTAAAATGGATTGAGGCGTTTTGTTACTTAGATGCTGAATTAGATTCTTAGAAGGTTTAATTTGGTTATGGATCTACCAGTGACGATGAACGGAGGTGGTTGCGGTGGTTTCCGGTCAGGTAATATGTGTAATTTGACTGAGATCTGGCTTTTTCCAATGAACTTGAGTGGTGTCGTTGGTAGTGGTGGTGGTTATGTGGATAGTAATGGTGGTGCTACCTGGAAAATGATGATCATATGGTTGTTGATAATAGTAATAATAGTAAATGAGAAAAGGGTAGAGAGAGTGATGTCGTGAGTAAATGATGGGGTAATGTGCCAGACACATGAGTTATGTAAGTTATGTGTTTAAAGAAAATGACTATTCTGCCCCTCCGTTTATATTTTATTAAAATGCATCTTTTAATCTTAGCCATTAGATAAGATAGGATGGATGGCTTGGATTTTACCATTTGATCTTTGAAAAATATGTGATCTTTGATGAACCAAACTCATTACTTGTATTAGTTTAGTTATATATACCTAAAATTGAAATTGTGTCCACAACGGAGTTAAAAATATTGCAAATTCCCAATTTGGTCATTTGCGACCGTGCTACTGCGCGACCCCATTAAAAATTCGACACGTGGCAGGGCAAAAAGTACCTCTCTAATTATTTGGTGACACACTTGTCACATTTTGAATGGGGTCGCACAGTCGCCGGTCAAGCAAGGCAAATGTGCGACCTCATTTAAAAATGTGACAAGTGTGTCATCAAATGATTAGAGAGGTACTTTTTGTCCTGCCACATGTCGAATTTTTAATGGGGTCGCGCAATAGCACGGTCGTACATGAACAAAATTAGAATTTACAATATTTTTGACTCCGTTATGGACACAAATTCAATTTTAGGTGTATTTTTGGAATTTTCCCTAAAATAAAACTAAGCTTCGCTTTTGTTGCATGATGAAGATTAACCTTCGCTTCATGTCTTCATCAACAAATTTGTTATTTTCATTTGCTACTGCTTTTTCTGCTGCTTGAACCGCTTGCTGTCATATTTCTTCCTCAATAAATCATTGCTTTTATTGCCACAATTTTTTTTCTTCTTCTTAATTTAGCTTTGTTTAATGTTTATTTAGTTTTCTAATTCAATCCGAGTTTTCTCGATTTTGCCGCGCGTATTGCTAGAAAGCATTAGATAATAAATATGGCCTAAGCCCGATTGTGAGTTTGTTAGGGTTTCAAGCTATGTGTACTCTATATTTAGTTTGCCTAATTAAACCATACACCTCCGAGGTTTACAATGTTCTAATACTTAGACTAGGCTCAACGGTCTTTAAGATGCAAGCTCAAGGTTGACTCAGTTAGGCTCGAGTTAACTTGGCTCAAAATGCACGACAAGAACTTGAGCTGATTTGATAAAAGTTCTCTAGGCACGAACTAAAACGTGTTCTCTTTTACTTAATTTGTATTTATAAAACGTTGGATGGAGATGCAATGGGTTAGATGACCAACATTTTTTTTTGATAGAAAAGAGAATGTCATTCAATAAACAAGCGATGCAACATCTTTCGAAACTAATACAGACGCACAACTTGGAACTTCGCCTTCTAAAATAACATCGCTAGTGCATCCTAATTCCTATATCGCTATACTATGAGCTATCATATTCCCTTCTCTCTTTACAAAAGACCAGTTACAAGTACTAAACGCCAGCGAGTTAGATAAAATGTCTGAAAACATGGTCGCAATTGTAGAGGTATCGATTGGTTACGGAGTGCGCGGACCAAAGTTAATGAATCTGATTCAAAAACAACTTCGGAGTAGCCTCTACTTTGAGCTTGTTTAGTAGCCCACCAAACAGCTTTAGCTTCGGCCTCTAAGGGAGAGTTTGCAAAGAATTCTGATCGAGCTCCTGAAAGTAACACTTCTCCGTTTATGAGCTACAAAACCCATACCCACTTTCTCAGACTCTTTTTGCCAAGCTGCGTCACAATTAAACTTAATCTGGGCAAATTGTGGCTTCGTCCATATGTCCCGCGAGTTAGTTTGTGGCGTTCTCGATAGTTGGGCCAAACAAACGAAGGTGATTATGTGTTTGCAAAAAAAAGTATGGGTAATCAAATTGTTCCACGGCTAACTGAACGTTTCAACTCATCTTGAATCAAATTTTACACCTCATACAGGGACGGAATCAGAACTAAATATGACCGGGTATCACTAATACTAAAAAAATATTTCGATGGACCTGATGCATTTAAGATGACTTTAAGAAAAATTGATGTTTTTTTTTTTCAAAAATTAGCACTACATTGAAAAAGTCCATAGCCTGGGCAACAGCGAGAACCCCGTGGCTAACTTTAGGGTTAGTTTTTGACGTGTAGCTCTGTTTTTTTAAGAGGAGATGACTTTGTAAAAAAACAAGAAATTCTTAAATGAACACTTTATAGACTACTTTACCAATATGAACCTCGCCCACAAATTTTCCAAAATTTTCCAAAATGAACTCTTACATGTTATCCGTTAGATCGATTACTACATTAGTTTCTAACATACACGTGTATGTAGGAGTGCTAGGCGAGTTGTGGGCGACGACTATCAATATACATATTATTCAGAATTATGGGCGAAGAAACGGCGAATTGCTGGGCAAGGTGAGGTTGTGGATAAGTGTCCATATTGTATTCCAACCAATGAGATGAGACTTTAGTGGGTAAACATGATATTTGATTGATGGAAAGTGTAGTTAGTGAAATTTTCTAAAACTTTGTATATTTTAAAAGTGGAGACTTAATATGGGACGGACCGATGGAGAGAGTAGCTTCTAAACAAGAAAATTCTATTACAGGCCCATTTTTATGCCGGCCCAACAACTATTATATACCCCATTTTTCATCACTTCACTAAGGGTGAGCATCGGTCGATGATCGGATCGGACCGATTGTGGTCAGTCCGGTCCGAAAAACCTAGACTGAGGACCGGACCGAATGTGGTCAGCCTTACTTAGGCCTTAGGTAGAGTCCTGGTAAGGTAGAGAGGGATAGGATCTCTAGTCCGGTAAGCTTGTAGTGGATGAACTTGCAATGGCTGTCCGGTCCGGTCCTACGATCGGTCCTGTCCAAAAAGGCTAAACGGTCGGTTTGTGGTTCGGACCGAACCGAGACCAAAATAAGAAAAAATCCCGGACCGAGACCGGACCAGGGTTCCTTCGGTTCAGTCGATCTCGGTCGGTCCGGTCGAATCAGTCGAACTCGATTTGCATTGAACACCGTTTTTCTTTTCACATCTAGCTTCTAAACAAACAAATCTATTACAGGCCCATATTTATGCCGGCCCAACAGCTATTACCCGCACATATTAGTATATACCCCATTTTTGCATCACTTCACTAAAACTAGGGTTTACAATCTCACACCAAACAACACAAGCAGCCGCCATCACCAGCAGCAACAACAACCAACTCAGACAGCAATCATGGTAAACCTTATTAACTCCTTATAACATTCTTAACCTCTTTTGTTTTTTTGTTCATTTCTAAATCTTTTTGATGTTTTTTTTAATGACAGTCGTTGGTGGCAAATGAAGACTTCCAGCACATTCTTCGTGTTCAGAACACAAACGTTGACGGGAAACAAAAGATCATGTTTGCCATGACTTCCATCAAGGGTATTGGTCGTAGGTTTGCTAACATTGTTTGCAAGAAAGCTGACGTCGACATGAACAAGAGGTTTGTTCTAAATACCCTTTTTTTTATATTATCAGATCCTGCTTTTTATACATTTGTTATGATATGCTTAAGATACATGTGATAAGTGTTTGAAGTATAGGGGTTGTTTGGGTTATGATTGTTGGCTTTTTGAGATCAATAAGCACTTTTAGATAAGCTTTTTGTGATTTGTAAATTGTAATCTAAACAGCTTATTTGACAGTCTGCTGTTATGCTATAAGATGTTTGGTGCTTATTGTTTTTGGAACTGAAATAAGCCAGCTTCTAAAATAATAATCTTTAACGCCGTTATATGGTAACACTGTATGGAACTTAGGTGGTGTTTGTTTAAGCTTACTTCCTGGACTTACGAGCGCATCTTGTTTTAGCTTAAATTTCATAAGCCTCATGTTTCTGGCTTGTTTTGAAACTTTTGGGATTATATAAGTTTATTATGATATAACAAGCTTAACCAAGCTGATAAATTTCAAAATTGGAGCTTATGAAATATAAGCTGAAACGTGATTAGCGCATAAACCTAATGATAAGCTAGACAAACATCCGCCTTAGTTTTTGTAGTGTGTTATTTAGTTTATAGACCCAATTAGCAATTCTGCGTGTTGGGGCTAGTTATTATTTGCTAGAAAGAGCCTTGGATAGACGATTTAAACAGTTTGATAAATAAGTTAGCTGAATAAAATGGAGCATTTTGCAGATCCTACTATTGTATGAGTCTCTATTTTTGGTTTTTGTATGCTGCTATGATTTGTAAACTTACATAAAAGATATTGTTATACCACAATGAATAATTTTAAGGTTATTAATAAACACATAGCCCTGTCCGGTGTGCTGCTCGTGAATGGCTTCTCCTTAATTACAGTTATTTGAGGTGAATTAATTCCCTGAGAATGCCATATATGAAAAGGCAGTTGTTTGTCGTGATTGTTGTTTATTATACTTGATGCTTGAGACGTTTGTCTTTATATTGATTTTTGATATGGTTTGCCGCTCTTATATTTAGTCAAGTGGTGTTTAAGCTTTGTGTTCTTTTATTTTGGGACTTGCGATTTTTTGATCCATATGTTCTATGTTTTCAAAGACTAAGTATATCTGTACCCATTTCTGCAGGGCTGGAGAACTTTCCAATGCTGAGATTGATAATCTGATGACTATTGTGGCTAATCCACGCCAATTCAAAATCCCAGACTGGTTTTTGAACAGAAAGAAGGACTACAAGGATGGAAAGTACTCCCAGGTTACATCAAATGCTCTTGACATGAAGTTGAGAGATGATCTTGAGCGTTTGAAGAAAATCAGGTTGGTCTTCTTTCTATCATCTGTTAGAAAGCATTTTTATGGTTTTCTTGCATATGCGAAAGAAGCTCTGTTTATATGGTTGCAAAATGAGTCAAAGTGGCTTGACCAAAAATACTGTCCAATTATTTTTATCAATTGGGCAGTGTGCTAAATTTGTTTACACAAACTAATAATCTGTACAAGACTGAATTAAACTTTTCGCTTTGTGGGTATTTCTAAATTTCACATTTAGTTTCCAGGTCATAGAATTTGCACAATTAACATCATAGGAATATCAGAGTGTTGAACAATGGGCCGTTAAAGTTATCTCTGTGCGGTTGATTATTTAGAATTGGCTGTTTTAACTCGTTTACTCAAACAATTCAAACAGCCCATGCTATATACATCTTTATTGACATCAATTTTCATAGGACGTCAACTGCCATATGAGATTTAACTTTAATGGGGCCAAGGGGCACCCTCTTGGAATTCTTATGATGTTTTGGACAATGTGTGTTATTTCTAAGGCTATACCAGATTTGAATTATTTGTAAAACCACAAGACCCATCCTTGTAATTCAGTCGCTATATGTTGGTGTTTAAATATGTTTCTTTTGGTGGTGTTTGACACGTTAACAATGTTTTCCAAATAGTTAATGAAGGAGTTGTATGTTTTAACCGTGGTACTCAATGGCTTTTTGACAGGAACCATCGTGGTCTTCGTCATTACTGGGGTCTCAGAGTTCGTGGACAGCACACCAAGACCACTGGTCGTAGGGGAAAGACTGTTGGTGTGTCCAAGAAGAGATAAGCTCATATGTGTCTTTAAAGTCAAGTTACATTCGGGTTTTAGACAGTTTCGTGAATCTTTATTGTCATCAATTTTGGATGTTTTGGTTTAACATTTAATGTCATGGTCATAGTAAAACTTTCGTTATGGGTGTAGTATGTGTTTTGGATCTCATGTGGGAAATTGTTGTTTGCAGTGGATAATTTATGAATTTTGGCGTATGGTCTTTACATTGGTTTTCTGGTTTTACATCCGGCTTGTGAATTTAACCCTAGACATCTGTTGCAGAAAATTATGTATGGTTGTTCAATCACACTATAATTTGAATGTTTTATTCTTCAATCACTGTAAATGAAAGCCAGAATTTTGATTGAGTTTTAACTAATACAGCAGCTAAAGATTGACGTCAAAAGTTGAATTATTCAATCCATTCCATAGCTCAAAACAAACTGTTTTTCATTTCATTTAATGGAAAATGACAAAAATAACTATATTCACAAACATACTTCATCAAATACTCAATTTTTTATTCAAAAACCCATTATACCCATGATACTAGCAAGTTTTTGCGGACTATTTGTGGATTTAAAAAAATCGCAAAGTTTTTTTTTTTTTGAGAAAATCCATGTTTGAATGCAAAGCATAGACAACAGGTAAAATGTCAAAAGGTTTTCCCACATCCAAAAAAAAAAATAAAATAAAATAATCGCAAAGTTTACTTTATTAGTTTTCTAAAAACAAGGTAAATTGCAAGGTTTGACACTTTGACAGCAAGTCAACATTGCGAATTTTTAAATAAACTTAACGAAGCCAACCTTGCGATTTTTTTTTTTTATTTTTTTTTTTATTTTTTTTTTTTTATTTTTAATAAAGATGAGTCAAGTTGGCAAAGGTTCAAAGTGAGCAAGTGCTGAAGAAGAAAGAGGATCAAAGTGAATCAAATCTTACGATTTTTCAGAAAACTAGCAAGGTTGACCTTGCTAATTTAAATCCAAGGTTGACCTTGATAATTAAAAAAAAAAAAATCGCAAAGTTGACATTGCTAGTCAAACCTTGCGTTTTTTAAAAATCCGCAAATAGTCTGCAGAACCTTGCTAGTTTTATGGGTATAATGGTTTTTTGGATAAAATTTAATTATGTGATGAAGTATGTTTGCAAAGTTGGATATTTTTGTTATTTTCAGTTCATTTAAACGTGTTCAAATATCTTCTCATTACAGCTGGTATAAGGTTCATAAAACCTAAACTCCGAGTTGATCCTCTAACAACTACAGTATAAAGATCTTGTGACCTTTTCAACTATAATTAGCAATCAAGAGCAAGTTGTGAAATGGTAGATCCATGATATCACTTATAACTAACTCCATATGGACTCTTTGAATCGTCTAGCCATGTCTGCTTGTTTTCGATATGATAGAAAAACATCAAAAGGGAGTTAAATGGATCATAGATTTTGAGATGGAGTTTTCTTTGACACAACTAAAAATCTTAGACCTCTTAAATCATAAAACTTTTATGTCCTTCTCCTATACATAGAGAGTGTCATTAAATCTCAAGATTTTAAGCTTTTACTCACACTTTTTGTAAAGTGTCATTAAAATGTTAAATTTAGTAACACTTTTGTGTGTCATTAAAACCTCTGTCACTATAGGTCTATTCTCTTGTAGTGATTTCTTGAGCTAAAGGTCCAACCTAATTTCTCGGATGTTATGTTGGTTTTTCATTCACGGTGTATCCTTGTAGCTTCTCGTTAACGTGATCAGTATTAGGGATGATCAAAAGAACCAGAGGACCGGACTAGAACCAAGAACCAGATTGGAACCAAGAGAACCGAACCGGATCCAGAGCTGATGGTTCCCGTTCTAGTTCTTGAGTTTGGGATTTTTTAGTTCTTGGGTCGGTTCACTAGTTCTCGATTCCGGAACCGAATACCCAATAATTCTAAAAACATGTAATTTTCTTTACTTCTCATACTCAGAACATTTCATGGAATGCATTTGTTTCTAAAACCATGAGCAAGCCAATAACACTTCTTGGTTGGATCTAACAAAACCGAAACTTAGTTTTGGTCCAATTTTCTTGTTCTTTTGCTCTTCTCTGTTAAAGACGTTGTGATTGTCAAAGATGTGGAAGAACAACTAGAGAAACTAGCTAACCGAAAAAGATAAAGGGAAACAAAAACGGTGAAACCATAAACGATTTTGATTATTTGGTTGGACAATGTTTAAAGTTATTTTATTTTGTTTTACGGATTGTCATATATGCGTCATTATTTTGTTAAACATTTGAATAATGTGAAACTATAAAATAATTGTTTGTTTGAGTTTATGCTTTAGTTGTTAAAAGTTATTGGTTTAAATGTAAATGATTGCAAATGCTAAAACATTCAAATATTTTTTGTTTTTTTTAATTGCCCTAATTCATTAGTGCATAAGGTTTTTTATTTTATTTTTTAGAAAATCGATTCCTAGTCGAGTAGACTCGAAGAACCGGAACCGAAAACTATACTCGATTCGGTTCTCGGTTCATCCTGTTCACAAAATTCGGTTCCCGGATTCATTGGGTCCGGTTCCAGTTCAGGACCCGTGCTCGTCCCTAATCAGTATAACATTTACCATTCTAGACGATTATCTCGGATTTTCATTTTTTTTTTAGTTTCATGTGTCATCCTAAGTTTCATAAGAATAATATCATGATTATAAGTTTATAACCATTGTAAAAGACTACTTCAAATAAAAGTGTATCATATACTGTAGTTTTCATCAAAGTACAAGGAACATAAATCAAAGTTTCAGCAAAACACACACGTAGGATATAAAGAGCTCATCACATGCTAACTTTTCACAAGTCATAACTCATAACTCATCTTTAGATGATGACTTGTAATACAAGAACCCTAGCCAACAGAGCATCTAATGGCTCACTGGAGAGACTACCAGGAGACGTTCTTAATAACATACTCTCGAAATTAGAACCAGCAGAGATACTAATGACACTATGTTCTGTTGCATGTGTTTCACGATCCCTTCGATTGTCCGTCAAGGGAGATCTTTGTCTCTCGGCTATCGATTTATCGGTGAGTGCTTTGCGTATTCATCATTAATCGTTAATGAGTCTATCAGTCTATGGGTCGTAAATGATAATTAAACCCTAAACCCTAAAAGAAGTGATTGACATGCTAATTTATGTGTCTAGTTTTATGCCTATAACTATTCTTATCATAGCTTTGTTAACGATTAAATTATGCATATGAGTTAGTCATTTTTAAATCAAAATATGTTGTTAGGAGGGATTGTGTTTGGCTTTAAATAGACTTTGCTGAAAAGATGATGTGTAAACAGTGACGAAACTAGGGTTTCCCGCGGTGTCAAGAGACCGATGAAATTTTGGTTCGTAGTGTTAATTTTCGAATAAAACCCCAAAGTCATTGTGTCAGTAGTACTTGCTTAGTTGATCCATTAATAGGTGAAAATAGAATCAATTTCTATTGAATTTTGAATTCAATCAAAGTGCTTGTGTCCTAATGATACCCCATGTTGTGTGAGAAGCTCCAAACCAAATGGTTGTGTATTTAAGTCCTACTTAGGACATGTATATAATTTGTCAATTCTCATCGAGTCTGGATTGTGGCAGGTGTATTCCCACTCTCCCAAAGCATTACCATATAATAATTGGAAGATCAAGAGGATCACCTTCGATTTTCTTCTCGGTGAATCTTCAATCATGTCGTTTCTTGGATCACATGTTGAAGAATTGGTTTTGTTGAATTATTCTCCACCCTATGAGGACATTCTCCTTGGTTACATTGGAAGAGCTTGCCCAAATTTAAGGTAAAAAGGTCAAATTACTTTAATTTCTAGTTGTTACATTTTAGGTTACCAAATTTTGACTAATGTTGTACATTGCTTGTATTACATTAGACAATAATGCCTCATCATTGTTTCCGTGATGGTAGCTCGATGGTGAGGGATGACATTGACATATAGAATAACACATAGGTCACATGTTCATATCACACCCATGTCCCTTTAATTAATCATGGCGTCACGCGTTTTACTTTACCATGTTAGCCATGACACTCGTTAGCTGCCAGTGGATTGGTTTACCATTTTCCCATAGTGCTCATTATTTTAGGATACTATTCTTTTCAAGCATGCATGCTAAATTAGATGGTGTTTGTTTAAGTTATTGTGATATGAAGTCAAACGGATAAGTTTTTATTTAATTTCATAAACTGATTCAAAGTCTGATGATTATTTTACGAAATCTGATTACTCTGATCAGTTAATGTAAATCTACCTGATTACCTATATATTTAATTTTGGTTCAAAATTTTCAAGTCAAATAGGCTACAAATTCATATATTTGCGGTCTTTCCCAATTTTCAGTTTGTTTGACGCCAGTCATATGGTAGCCTTTATCTTTTTAGTTGCGGTATCATAAAAACTATAAGACTTCTGTATGTCTTTGATTGTATCCAGGGTGCTAACACTAGAGGTTTTTATTCTAATGGGCAACTTTAAAAGATTTGAGTATAATCTCCAATGCTTACTCAAAAGTTGTCGACGCATTGAGGTAAATGTGATTACTTTCTATTTCAGGGGTATATATATTCTTACAAACATTTATTCATGCTTACATGTTTTTCAATTAAGATATATCAAATAATTTTTGTTCCTAACAAACCTGAATAATTGGGTCCTTTTTATAGTCTCTGTGTGTTAAAGTCTATGGAGTAAAGATCAATAAAAATGGCTTTATGTTACGCGGCATCTACAACTTGCAACCCACAAGTATGAAGGCTCTTAAGCTAGAGCCAGCTAGTGCATCAGATACTCTGGTTTTCTTCACGTCTGTGTATTTTAGATGAGCCAACAGATCTAGTGTTTGGATTAGACCACTTGTTTTCAATAAAGTAATTTGTGTTTACCATATTGTAGTGAATCTGTGAATGGGTGAGTTTGTGAAATGTGCAGAGAAAAGTAGTACTTGTGTAAACGAAATTTGGAGGGAAAAAGTAACAAGAGATAATAACTATATTTGATTGATTAATAATTCTGTGAATACAATGATATATATAGTTTGTGTACAGGTGTGAATGAAAGGTTGTGATGGTTCCTTTTGATCAAAAAATCACACCTCTTCACACATAACTGCCACAAACGAATTCCTATCCATATTACCTAAAATAACTGTCAAATTTGACATGTCATCAATCCTATACAAACAACCTTATTGGTTGGAAAATATGTCTGTAAAATAAATACATAATAGTAGTATCTGAATTAATCTTAGGAGTACAAGAATTTGGACTTATAAATCCAACATTCCCCCCTAAGTTCAAATTGCTTGTTCTTCTGTCTTCATCAAACTATGACTGTAAAGTCATCCTTGCAGTCATGGCTTGCTTGGTTCCCTTTGTTATCCTTGCTTGTTGTTCCTTCATGATAATGAGTGCTGAAATGATGTTCTTGATAAACATCAGTGGGTTCTTCAAGTTTCACCCCAAAGTGTTCAACCTTCTTGTGTTTTTGAATGTCAATAGTAGGGAAATTGGTCACTTGATCATTTCGACCTTCTTGGCATTTTCCTTTGCCCTTTGAAGCATGTTCTTCTGCCTCATAATGTGACACCCTTGCTGTTTTATAAAAACAGTTGAAAACATTCAAATATTGGTTGTAACATTCCTTTAAATCATGGCCATATTTCTTTTCTAGACCAAAAGTTTCAGCAATAAAGGAAAATTTGTTTGAAAAATCTACACTAAGATATCCTCCTAGTGTTTCAACAAGTTTGTGTAGATCCATTAAATGAATCTCTACCCCATTGATTCTGGGTGGTAAGGAACCTGGTAGATTCTTTTTTAAATAGACAGAATAGAACCATGTATATGCTTTGATGAAATTTGCCCTAAAAATATTCCATTCATGACTGACTAAAGTATCATCCTTGATTAAATCTAAGAATGAAATGCAATCTTTAAAAGAATTAATAGGTATTGGAAGATTTACACCTTTTGGAATGGCAAGATCATTATCTTCTGCAGTCATGGAATTCTGTGGACACATGTAGTCAATGTGACCATTTTCTTCACAAATATTACATTTGTGAGTGATTGTGACTGCTGTTTGATCATCCTTGTGTTCTGTGTATTCTTCTCTGTATTGAGAATCCTCATCAAGCATCCTAAAATAGCCTTCCATGTATTCATTCTGTTTCTGGTTCATCTTATCTACATCAAAGTTACAATCTGCAGAGGTCTTAAACATTGGAATAGGTTTACACCTATTTCCTTTGAAAGTGAGTTCAAGGCCTTGTGCCTCCATTTGTGATGCAGAGAGTATATTGAGAGATATCTCTGGTGTATAGTGAACACCAGGGATTATGAAAATCTCAGATCCAATTTTGATCTGTACTTCTCCTATTCCATGTATAAACATGAATTTCTTTTGATTTTCAATCTTTTCCACTGTGAATTTTTCTTTCAATTTTGAAAAAAGATGCATGTTAGAGCATACATGCCTGTTGATCCTATTGCTTACATACCATATTTGATTCCATCCTTGTTCATCAGTGCCTTCCACCATGAAATCTGTGGAAAGATGGATGAATTCTGGGTATGTTACTTGGACCTTTGATTTGTCTGTGATGATACCAAGTCCAACATCTTCAGTGAGACTTTCTTCTTTTGGACAATCTCTTGCTATGTACCCCTTAGCCTGCAATTGAAACAGACATAATTTTTGTGTCTTTCAATTGTTGCCTTCTTTTGTGATAACCTATTGTTAAGCACATGTATCTCTTCCAATTTCTTTCTCAGCATATCCTTGCATTCTTTTGAAATTTGTTTGATTTGGCTGCCCAGTGCAGATTCATTTTCTCTTTTGATGTGTCTTTGGACGAATTCAGTTTGAGATCTGTTGTGAGTGTTTTTCCCAGGTTTTTGGCTCTGATGCCACATTTTAGATGAGCCAACAGATCTAGTGTTTGGATTAGACCACTTGTTTTCAATAAAGTAATTTGTGTTTACCATATTGTAGTGAATCTGTGAATGGGTGAGTTTGTGAAATGTGCAGAGAAAAGTAGTACTTGTGTAAACGAAATTTGGAGGGAAAAAGTAACAAGAGATAATAACTATATTTGATTGATTAATAATTGTGTGAATACAATGATATATATAGTTTGTGTACAGGTGTGAATGAAAGGTTGTGATGGTTCCTTTTGATCAAAAAATCACACCTCTTCACACATAACTGCCACAAACGAATTCCTATCCATATTACCTAAAATAACTGTCAAATTTGACATGTCATCAATCCTATACAAACAACCTTATTGGTTGGAAAATATGTCTGTAAAATAAATACATAATAGTAGTATCTGAATTAATCTTAAGAGTACAAGAATTTGGACTTATAAATCCAACATTCCCCCCTAAGTTCAAATTGCTTGTTCTTCTGTCTTCATCAAACTATGACTGTAAAGTCATCCTTGCAGTCATGGCTTGCTTGGTTCCCTTTGTTATCCTTGCTTGTTGTTCCTTCATGATAATGAGTGCTGAAATGATGTTCTTGATAAACATCAGTGGGTTCTTCAAGTTTCACCCCAAAGTGTTCAACCTTCTTGTATTTTTGAATGTCAATAGTAGGGAAATTGGTCACTTGATCATTTCGACCTTCTTGGCATTTTCCTTTGCCCTTTGAAGCATGTTCTTCTGCCTCATAATGTGACACCCTTGCTGTTTTATAAAAACAGTTGAAAACATTCAAATATTGGTTGTAACATTCCTTTAAATCATGGCCATATTTCTTTTCTAGACCAAAAGTTTCAGCAATAAAGGAAAATTTGTTTGAAAAATCTACACTAAGATATCCTCCTAGTGTTTCAACAAGTTTGTGTAGATCCATTAAATGAATCTCTACCCCATTGATTCTGGGTGGTAAGGAACCTGGTAGATTCTTTTTTAAATAGACAGAATAGAACCATGTATATGCTTTGATGAAATTTGCCCTAAAAATATTCCATTCATGACTGACTAAAGTATCATCCTTGATTAAATCTAAGAATGAAATGCAATCTTTAAAAGAATTAATAGGTATTGGAAGATTTACACCTTTTGGAATGGCAAGATCATTATCTTCTGCAGTCATGGAATTCTGTGGACACATGTAGTCAATGTGACCATTTTCTTCACAAATATTACATTTGTGAGTGATTGTGACTGCTGTTTGATCATCCTTGTGTTCTGTGTATTCTTCTCTGTATTGAGAATCCTCATCAAGCATCCTAAAATAGCCTTCCATGTATTCATTCTGTTTCTGGTTCATCTTATCTACATCAAAGTTACAATCTGCAGAGGTCTTAAACATTGGAATAGGTTTACACCTATTTCCTTTGAAAGTGAGTTCAAGGCCTTGTGCCTCCATTTGTGATGCAGAGAGTATATTGAGAGATATCTCTGGTGTATAGTGAACACCAGGGATTATGAAAATCTCAGATCCAATTTTGATCTGTACTTCTCCTATTCCATGTATAAACATGAATTTCTTTTGATTTTCAATCTTTTCCACTGTGAATTTTTCTTTCAATTTTGAAAAAAGATGCATGTTAGAGCATACATGCCTGTTGATCCTATTGCTTACATACCATATTTGATTCCATCCTTGTTCATCAGTTCCTTCCACCATGAAATCTGTGGAAAGATGGATGAATTCTGGGTATGTTACTTGGACCTTTGATTTGTCTGTGATGATACCAAGTCCAACATCTTCAGTGAGACTTTCTTCTTTTGGACAATCTCTTGCTATGTGCCCCCTTAGCCTGCAATTGAAACAGACATAATTTTTGTGTCTTTCAATTGTTGCCTTCTTTTGTGATAAACTATTGTTATGCACATGTATCTCTTCCAATTTCTTTCTCAGCATATCCTTGCATTCTATTGAAATTTGTTTGATTTGGCTGCCCAGTGCAGATTCATTTTCTCTTTTGATGTGTCTTTGGACGAATTCAGTTTAAGATCTGTTGTGAGTGTTTTTCCCAGGTTTTTGGCTCTGATGCCACATTTTAGATGAGCCAACAGATCTAGTGTTTGGATTAGACCACTTGTTTTCAATAAAGTAATTTGTGTTTACCATATTGTAGTGAATCTGTGAATGGGTGAGTTTGTGAAATGTGCAGAGAAAAGTAGTACTTGTGTAAACGAAATTTGGAGGGAAAAAGTAACAAGAGATAATAACTATATTTGATTGATTAATAATTCTGTGAATACAATGATATATATAGTTTGTGTACAGGTGTGAATGAAAGGTTGTGATGGTTCCTTTGATCAAAAAATCACACCTCTTCACACATAACTGCCACAAACGAATTCCTATCCATATTACCTAAAATAACTGTCAAATTTGACATGTCATCAATCCTATACAAACAACCTTATTGGTTGGAAAATATGTCTGTAAAATAAATACATAATAGTAGTATCTGAATTAATCTTAGGAGTACAAGAATTTGGACTTATAAATCCAACAGTGTACACCTCCATTGCTCCTATGGCTATTAGAGAGACATTGACACGTGTATCACTTGTCTTAGACAACATTACAAATGCAATTATTCTTAGTATTTCACAGACTCTTCCTCTATTGACCGAGCTGGATCTGAAAGACCGACCAGCATCTAAGTCATCAGATGACCTTTCTAACATAGGTTTTCAGTCAATAATTGGATGTAAGCATCTAATTAGCCTCTCTCTTCGAAGAAGTCGGAAAAGTAATTACATCTATTCTAACTTAGTGACTGATGTGGGAATGTTTTTGCTTGCGGAAGGATGCAAACAACTAGAATATGTTCGACTTGGTGGATTTACTAAGGTCACTGATGTTGGATATGCAAGAGTTCTCAATTCATGCTCGAATCTGAAAATGTTTGAAATTCGACGTGGCTACTTTTTGCGAGACTTGGCATTTCAAGATCTAAGTAAGGTTTGTAGGTCGCCCTTTGTCGAGGTAAAGTTGGTGTCATGTCATATAACTAGTGAAGCAGTGCGTGAACTCGTGACTTGTAGTGCATCAATTAAGGTTCTTAATTTGTGTTGCTGCTCGAGGGTATCAGATTCTGCCCTTAGCAGTATTTCAAGCCTTACATTTTTGACGTATTTAAACGTAGAGGGGACATATGTCACCGATGCTGGTATGGCTATTTTAGGTAACGGGAAAGCTCCCATTTCATATCTGTCTCTAAGACGTTGCAGGAGAGTAACTGATAAAGGGATAAGTCTTTTGTTAGGAAGTGAAGGAAAAATTGCCAAAACTTTGTCATCTCTTGATCTTAGCTACATGGTTGGATTAACCGATTACGCCATTACCACTATTTTTTATGCTTGTGTAGAGCTTACAGAACTAAGCATCAGGAATTGTAATATTACAAATGCAGCCTTGTTGGCGTTAAAGGTAAGACGTGATGAGAGTAAACTTTTACGGAAGCTTGATATGTATGAATGTGAGGCGATATCAGTTATGCTTTGTGTAATGTTGAAGGAACCTTTCTTTCGTGGTTTACAATGGATTGGAATTGGAATGACCCGTGTGTGCTATGAACGAGATGATAAGTTAGCTAAAATTTGCAAGGGAAGACGAATGCTGACTATTTGCAAGCATGGTTGTAAGATGCAATGTCGATCTAAATGGNCAACTAGAATATGTTCGACTTGGTGGATTTACTAAGGTCACTGATGTTGGATATGCAAGAGTTCTCAATTCATGCTCGAATCTGAAAATGTTTGAAATTCGACGTGGCTACTTTTTGCGAGACTTGGCATTTCAAGATCTAAGTAAGGTTTGTAGGTCGCCCTTTGTCGAGGTAAAGTTGGTGTCATGTCATATAACTAGTGAAGCAGTGCGTGAACTCGTGACTTGTAGTGCATCAATTAAGGTTCTTAATTTGTGTTGCTGCTCGAGGGTATCAGATTCTGCCCTTAGCAGTATTTCAAGCCTTACATTTTTGACGTATTTAAACGTAGAGGGGACATATGTCACCGATGCTGGTATGGCTATTTTAGGTAACGGGAAAGCTCCCATTTCATATCTGTCTCTAAGACGTTGCAGGAGAGTAACTGATAAAGGGATAAGTCTTTTGTTAGGAAGTGAAGGAAAAATTGCCAAAACTTTGTCATCTCTTGATCTTAGCTACATGGTTGGATTAACCGATTACGCCATTACCACTATTTTTTATGCTTGTGTAGAGCTTACAGAACTAAGCATCAGGAATTGTAATATTACAAATGCAGCCTTGTTGGCGTTAAAGGTAAGACGTGATGAGAGTAAACTTTTACGGAAGCTTGATATGTATGAATGTGAGGCGATATCAGTTATGCTTTGTGTAATGTTGAAGGAACCTTTCTTTCGTGGTTTACAATGGATTGGAATTGGAATGACCCGTGTGTGCTATGAACGAGATGATAAGTTAGCTAAAATTTGCAAGGGAAGACGAATGCTGACTATTTGCAAGCATGGTTGTAAGATGCAATGTCGATCTAAATGGCATGAGCGTCTACTTTTATATATTTGAAGCCTTTTATTTGATTGATACATCTACTCAAGTTTTCCTTTCCTAAGGTGTATACCCTTTCTTCAGGAATAAGTCATGGATGATAAATCATATGAAATATGTGATTATAGTTACAGTAGGTTTGTTTTATTTTATTATTATTATTATTATTATTATTATTATTATTATTATTATTATTATTATTATTATTATTATTATTATTTTGTTTTGTTTTGTTTTTTTATTATTTTTTTAATGGAAACCTATTTGGCAGCCTTTACAATTATTTTTGGATCTTGGTTCCATACCTTTGAAGATTGTATTTCAGTCTTGCTATAAGTTATATTTGATTCTTGAAGCATATCCGTAGACCTTTACTCGCTCATTAATTTATTTGAATGCGAAAGTGTGATAGTTTTTACATTTGTTTGTGGATATCTCATGAGCAAATTTGTTAGTGATTGAACGTCATTTAACCTGTTTGCTCTCGCCTAACCATGGTATTTGGTTCCTTACGAAACGGCCATCAAGAACTATGTAGATAAGTTTATAAGGTTTCCCGTGTTTACTTAATAATTAGTTGTAGCAGTGCTATATGACAAAAAGATCAACTTAGAGCCACACCATCCACTTTCTATGACAAATCATGGAAGGATATATAGGTTGATTTCACTGGTGGTAGGAAATAATTAGGTACAATCAAGAATCTCTCCTATGTTGCTCTGTTAATATTTAGGGCTAATACCATAATAAAGCATCATACTTGTCAAAAAAAGCTGTAGCGAACTTTTTTTTTTCCTCGTTGGTGTACTGAAGTTGCATTTTATTGCCAAAAATACGTACTTTTGTACTTTTTCTCACCTTTTTAAGACATTTTTGCCCCCGACTTTTTAATAACTTGAGGGGTAAAAACGTCCAAAGTACGTAGTTTTGGCAATAAAATGCAAGTTCAGTACACCAACGAGGAAAAAAAAAAATCGCTACTCAAAACAGCTTTTTTTGACAAGTATGATGCTTTATTATGGTATTAGGCCTAATATTTAATAGTAAGTTCTCTAAAGCTTTTCGCAATGTAACTTAACAAAATATTTCTAAGGTTAAAACAAAAAGTAACAAAACCCCCATGTGCATGTTTGCTAAGGACACAAAAAAGTTTGGCAGGTTTGTGCGCATCAAACAAAGTGGTGATGAAAGAAAATGGCCGACATCTAATGATCACAAAAGGTTGAACAGGATAAGCAAGTCTTCTCACAATTTTACAAGCAATGCAACTAAAACGACACAAAAACTTCTGAGTTCACGAATCTAACAAGCGAACGTATATGAACCACAAATCAAACGTAATATTATATATTCATTCGATCAAAGTATCAAGCATAGCAATAGCAATAGCATAATAAGTTTTTTTCTAAAGAAACACAAGAACTTAAAACATAAACCCTAGTACGACGAAACACAAAACATAACACATATAACGTTCTAGATCTAGTAGTCTAGAGGAAATCTTGGTCGTCAAATTCGTCATGGAAGCAGTTGAAGAAATTGAAATCAGCAAGATCCATATATCTACTCAGCATCTTTGGATCATTCATCAAATCGTGAAGGTTGTATCCAAAGCTGTCATCAGCTTCTTCTTCGAGGTTGTTGTAGGCAAAGGTGGTTTCGTCGATGTGATTATACGCGTAGTGTTCGCGCTTATTAAGGAACATTCTCTTGATTTCTTGGTTAATAGTCTACCTTGATGAAAAAAGTGGTTCGAGCCCTATGCCTGCCTATCGTTTATATAGAATAGAATCCTAATGATCGACCCTTTTAATATAACTGATATTTATATACGGGATATACTTTAACTTTTTAGTTTTTTCTTACTATAAGTTCATTTATTTACTATAAATAAATTTGTACTCTCAAATATACCTTTTTATTAATTGAAAATGTTTAATTTGTGGAGGATTTAATTCCTATCTTTAAACTTTAATAAAACTTAGGAGCCGTTTAGTTGGTAAAAATTTTTTCTGTTTTTTCGTTTCTAAATTCCTAGAGAATGAAAAAAGTGAGAAGAGTAAAATGGGCTTTTCAAATCTTTAGTTAAAATTTAGAGAATGAGAATTTCACATCTTTTGAAAATTGTTGGAAAAAGTGTAACTAAACGGATTTTCCATTTTTCTCTTTTCATATGAAAAATTTCCTAAAGGAAATTTTTCACCAACTAAACGGCCCTTTACGTTTTATCTTTTCACATTGAATGTTTATAGGTACGAAAAGGTTTTTGCAAGCTAAGTCATCGTGACTCGGTTTAATAATTTGATCTTTGTTCAAGAAAAGATAGATGAAATGTTGTTACATTGTGAGGTATCAGTTTTGAGTGTAACTTTTGCGTTTTTGAGGAAAAAAATCAAGAGTGACACGCTCGTAACTAGGAAGCGAAGTTGTGTAAATGAGCGGAAGCTGCTCTTAAATTACTCGGGATTAGCTTAGTAAAAGCTCGATATGAGCCAAGCTTAAACGAGCTTGAGTCTTCTTTAAAGCTCTTTTTTAAACGAGCTGAGGTTGATCTTCATACCCCATAATCGATTAAATTTGTGAGACCAGACGAGCCTTAAAAATACGTACACCTATACGTATGATTGTATGTGTACTTATGTATATGTACATAAACAAGCTCAAATTATATAGATGAACTCGAGCATGTTGTGCTTAACAAGACGTTGAGGTTTAGTTTGTTTAGGCAAATCATATAAGCGAGTCAACCAAGAAGTTGTAGGTATGCGAGTGGCTTATCAACCAAGAGGTTGTGAGTTCAAGCCTCGTTGGAGACATCTATGAGATATTATTGTGTGAAATAGGTGGCATAGTTGTGTAATAAATTGTCGTTAAAAAAAATAATATAAACGGTTATTTTTTTAATGAAACCCTTGGTTCAGGCTAAAGTTGTTTAGTTTATCCGCTATAACACCAATAGCAGCTTGTCCGTTGCCTGTACCAACATCCTAAGCGAGTGAGTGTGAGGAGGCATCAATTAACATAGTTACGAAATTTCTATAGCATTTTACAAAGGTTGCACAAGTGATAAGAGTACATCCAATCGTATTGTCCCTAAATAACACCATTCAAGTTCGTCATCAATTTCATCGTTGCTTCAAGAAAAAACAATGTAAAAAAGAACATATATATTACTAGTATTTAACCACAGGTTTACATAAATGTTGCGTCTCATGGGCAACTCTTTTGAAGACTTTAGTATAAAGTATTTTAGTCCCACATCAGCTAAAGAAAACAACTGTTTCTTGTTTATATATTTCGGTGTACATGGGTTACACAAGTTGGTGCTTTGGATAATTTTGTCCTTTATGATGTTGTTGGCTAGTATATGCAAATTCATAGCTTTACAATACCGGCAACCACATCATTCAGGGGACAATTTATACAAATTGTTGACTTGGTTTTAAAACTGACTTTTTGGTTTAAACCAATTCCATTCCTATTCTGTACATTATCTTTTCATTTGTATAATATATATTTGCTTTTAAAATCTACAAGATGATGTTTTTTTGCTCCCATATACACTTCCTCGTAATTTACAGTTAAGTTGTAGTGTTTTCATGTCATTTAGTTTATCGTACTGAAACTTGTACATAAACTGATTAGGATGCATCTTTGTCCTTTTCGTTACATAAAGATGTCATATGATCAATAAAGGGACACACACCTATCAAATATTCATAGCGGAGCCTATGCTTGTTGTCGCTCAGCTCATCTATTATCAGGTATGTCAGGAACATTTGGGAGATGTCGATCTAAATGGCATGATCGTCTACTTTTATCTATTTGAAGCCTTTCATTTCATTGAAACATCTACGCAATTGTCTTCCAAATGTTACATAAAGATGTCATATGATCAATAAAGGGACACACACCTATCAAATATTCATAGCGGAGCCTATGCTTGTTGTCGCTCAGCTCATCTATTATCAGGTATGTCAGGAACATTTGGGAGATGCAATGTCGATCTAAATGGCATGATCGTCTACTTTTATCTATTTGAAGCCTTTCATTTCATTGAAACATCTACTCAAGTTTTCCTTTACTAAGCTCTATACACTATCTTCAGGAATAAGTCATGGATGGTAAATCATAAGGAATATGTGATTATAGTAGGGCTTTTTTTTTTTTTTTTTTTTTTTTTTTTTTTTTTTTTTTTTTTTTTTTTTTTTTTTTTTTTTTTTTTTTTTTTTTTTTTAATAATGGAAACCTATTTGGCAGCCTTTACATTTATTTTTGGATCTTGGTTCCATACCTTTGAAGATTGTGTTTCAGTCTTGCTACAAGTTATAGTTTGATTCTTGAAGCATATTCGTAGACCTTTAATCGCTCATTAATTTATTTGAATGCAAAATTGTGATAGTTTTTACATTTGTTTGTGGATATCTCATGAGCAAATTTGTTAGTGTTTGAACGTCTATTAACCTGTTTGCTCTCGCCTAATGATGGTATTTGGTTCCTTATTGCTCTCGCCTAACGATGGTATTTGGTTCCTTACGAAACGGCCATCAAGAACTATGTAGATAAGTTTATAAGGTTTTCCATGTTTATTTAATAATTAGTTGTAGCCGTGCTATATGACAAAAAGATCAACTTAGAGCCACACCATCCACTTTCTATGACAAATCATGGTAGGATATATAGGTTGATTTCACTGGTGGTAGGAAATATATATTAGGTACAATCAAGAATCTTTCCAATGTTGTTCTATTAATAGTAAAATTTCAAAAGCTTTTCACAATGTAACATGACAAAACCACATATCTAAGGTTAAAACGTAAAGTAACAAAAACCCCATGTGCATGTTTGCTAAGGACACAAAAGTTAGACAGGTTGTGGGCATCAAACAAAGTGGTGATGAAAGAAAATGGCCTACATCTAATGATCACAAAAGGTTGAACAGGATAAGCAAGTCTTCTCACAATTGAAAATGAAAGTAACATAATATTTATGATTTTATTCATCTAAATAGTAACTTGATACTATTTTATCATAGAAGAAAAACATTGACAAGAGCCATACGAGGAGATCTACAATCCATGTGACATACTGAACACAAACACTGGCCACCAGCATTAGCGAACATACTAAGCGCTTTGAGATTACAGACGGTTAGAAGAGATGCAATAAGAGGCACACAATCGGTGCGGCCCACAGAGATAGTGGTGTGGTGAGATTAAGCTAAGCTAGGTGTTATGAATAACAACCAATAGACTACAAAACTAGGTCGACGCTAGAGGATAGCAAATATCGTCACAAAAGCAGATAAAAGGATGATAGAAGCAATAAACAAAAAGAAATTTATGTGTGTGTTGATCCAACAGATGCCTCGATTACATAATGAATAATAAGGATTTATTCATGCCTTTCA
>LBNU01006351.1:16593-51674 GCA_014162995.1 Artemisia annua | reverse complement strand
GACAGGTTATTATAATTGCCTGCAGGTATGTGGTTTAAGGAACTGATAAAGAAGGGTGTTTGGATAGTTTTATATGCATATGCAAAGCTGGGAAGACACATGGTATGTTGTGCTGAGAGATGTGCCTGTGGCGTTTGAGAATGTGGTGTGAGTTCATGGGTATGGTGGTGATGCTAATGTGAGTTATGAATTTATCACCTGCATTTTTATTATTATTCATTATAGAATCTATTTTAACTCGATATGATGCTATAATTATGTTTTTTATATGAATATAGAGCATTGCTTTTTTGGGTTGATGATAGCTTGGATGAAAAAGGCGAGCTTTTGCTTCATCCAAATGGACTAAGCGAGGATAGAACAATGGCTCTACAACCTTACAAGGTCAGTCATGGTCACAGCTTTAATTATAAGAGAATTAACAGTACCTGTTTTTTGCTGCCAAATGATGAGCCTGTAATGGTGTATCTGATAATTATATATCGATTATGTTTATGTTTATTTATTTTTTGTTATCTGTTATATGCCCTTTGAAACCGAGAACATAATTTGCTCCGAAAACAGTTACCTGTAAACTCTCCAAAGTTTGTTTGGTGTTGTGCAAATGTCATGAGTAATTAGGTTTGGAACGTAGAAAATGAACAGGATCATTTGCGCAGAAAATATTCAATTATATTGAACAGGTTACACATAGCGGCGTTATGACTTGGGAACTATATGAATATAATTTTAACTTTTTTCGCTAAAAATTTGTGTTTGAAATGCATCGTTACATGTTGAATTGGCCATAACGTTTACTTAATCTATGTCTTTATTTGTGGATATATCATATATGTTGTATATATATTCTTGATTGGTTCATGGTAATTTTATTATTGTCATAAACAGGGGATTGCGAACTGAACATAGGCTCGGACTTTTCGGTATCGATTAAAGAGATGTTGTTTGGCTAAAGCTCGAAAATGCCTATGCAAGCTGGAATTCATGGCTTGCGGGTGTTGTTGGTCTTACTTTCCGCCCATAGAGGTATTACAAATATTTAAATTTGCAAAAACTAATTTGGCAATTTAACTAATCTGATTAAAAATCAAATTTGTATTATGTTAGTTACTTTCTATGCTTTATTCATTTTCGACAGAACCACACACCTTATTATTGCATACTTACTGTGTGCACGGCAAGAACTGTTAAAGGGTTGTGTTGACGCTGCTCAAGTATCAACAAAAGGCTGGAACTTAATTGGTTGGTTAAATTATGTGACGGACTGAGTGGTTTGAATCAACTGTGTACACATTACACGGACCCTGTATGGTTCTCCGCTGCTCTAGCCCCTGCCCTTGCTATACCAAAGGCTATTTCTAATGCTCAAGTTAATTACTATGAAATAACTGAGTAAGTAATTGTGCTATATCTGTCTTTCGCTTTGAGTGCATTAGAAGTTGAAATATTCTAAATATAATAGCTGCCAAGAGTAGTTGATGTAAGATTTGAACATGTTATTAACTGAAATTGCTAACTTAATGGTAGTGTATATGAAGAAGATTTATTGATATGAAGGTTTAAGATGAGTTAATATAAGTTTGAGCGAAAGTATGCAAATTTATGAACATTTTAAAACTTAATCATTAAACTATAGGATCTACTGACATCAAAATGTTTGTAATAATTTTAAATTGTTGCCTATTGACATGTGTGATTAAAAACCAAAGTAAGCCTCGGTATATTACTATATTTGAATAGTTCCCTTTATTTAAGTTTAACGTATTACGGTGTGTTTGGCTATGGCTGCTGTAACTGTTCGTGTGAGATCTGATTGTCATAAAACATTTTTTTCCAGGACTGACTACTTTTTTTTTTTTTTTTTTTTTTTTTTTTTAATGAATTCATACTGTCTTTTCAGTTTTCAGGTAGGCGAAGGGTTTCTTGCACAATACTTGATCAAACCTGTATTGGGATTTTTAATTGCATTGGTATGTGAAACGTTGAATTTCTTTGTGTTGCATAGATCTCATTGTTATCTTTAATTGAGTTAATGTAAGAACTCACTTTTTTTATTGGACAAATCTTGCAACAAATAGCACGTGACAATTGTAATTATGTATTATCCAACTTATGCAATACTATCGTATACAAACGCTCCGCGGCAACGCGTGGGTGCACATACTCGTTAGGTACAATCAAGAATCTCTCCTATGTTGCTCTGTTAATATTTAATAGTTAGTTCTCTAAAGCTTTTCGCAATGTAACTTAACAAAATATTTCTAAGGTTAAAACAAAAAGTAACAAAACCCCCATGTGCATGTTTGCTAAGGACACAAAAAAGTTTGGCAGGTTTGTGCGCATCAAACAAAGTGGTGATGAAAGAAAATGGCCTACATCTAATGATCACAAAAGGTTGAACAGGATAAGCAAGTCTTCTCACAATTTTACAAGCAATGCAACTAAAACGACACAAAAACTTCTGAGTTCACGAATCTCACAAGCGAACGTATATGAACCACAAATCAAACGTAATATTATATATTCATTCGATCAAAGTATCAAGCATAGCAATAGCAATAGCATAATAAGTTTTTTTCTAAAGAAACACAAGAACTTAAAACATAAACCCTAGTACGACGAAACACAAAACATAACACATATAACGTTCTAGATCTAGTAGTCTAGAGGAAATCTTGGTCGTCAATTTCGTCATGGAAGCAGTTGAAGAAATTGAAATCAGCAAGATCCATATATCTACTCAGCATCTTTGGATCATTCATCAAATCGTGAAGGCAAAGGTGGTTTCGTCGATGTGATTATACGCGTAGTGTTCGCGCTTATTAAGGAACATTCTCTTGATTTCTTGGTTAATAGTCTACCTTGATGAAAAAAGTGGTTCGAGCCCTATGCCTGCCTATCGTTTATATAGAATAGAATCCTAATGATCGACCCTTTTAATATAACTGATATTTATATACGGGATATACTTTAACTTTTTAGTTTTTTCTTACTATAAGTTCATTTATTTACTATAAATAAATTTGTACTCTCAAATATACCTTTTTATTAATTGAAAATGTTTAATTTGTGGAGGATTTAATTCCTATCTTTAAACTTTAATAAAACTTAGGAGCCGTTTAGTTGGTGAAAAATTTTTCTGTTTTTTCGTTTCTAAATTCCTAGAGAATGAAAAAAGTGAGAAGAGTAAAATGGGCTTTTCAAATCTTTAGTTAAAATTTAGAGAATGAGAATTTCACATCTTTTGAAAATTGTTGGAAAAAGTGTAACTAAACGGATTTTCCATTTTTCTCTTTTCATATGAAAAATTTCTGATGCGGTTTAGTTTAAGTTATTTTTTATTTTTAATTGATACTGTCTTTTCAGTTTTCAGGTAGGCGAAGGGTTTCTTGCACAATACTTGATCAAACCTGTATTGGGATTTTTAATTGCATTGGTATGTGAAACGTTGAATTTCTTTGTGTTGCATAGATCTCAGTGTTATCTTTAATTGAGTTAATGTAAGAACTCACTTTTTTTATTGGACAAATCTTGCAACAAATAGCACGTGACAATTGTAATTATGTATTATCCAACTTATGCAATACTATCGTATACAAACGCTCCGCGGCAACGCGCGATAATGATGTCACTGCATATTGATTGATTCAACATAAAGACAACACTGTCTGTTCAAAAATCAAGGCTGAAAGCATTCCATAAGCAATTTATCGTTATGCATTTACTTTTGAAGGTAAATTCTCTTGCTTTTGTTCTTTCACTATAATATACCACGGGGAATGATCTTTGACTTGCTTTAGAATGTTCATGAATAGAGCAATTATGTTACCTATATTGTATTTAATCTATAAATTGTATACAGGTGGAATTAGGCTTTTACCTTGGTTAGTAGCTCTTTCTTTTATGTTCATGTATGTTGGCGAGAGAGGTTGTGCAAAAGCTATGAACTTAAATTACACAAGAGCACACACTCCAAAACCACTAAATCCAATACGACACAGTCGAAAACCTTTTTTAGGCTTGCTTATGCCAAAACCCCGCCACAACGCGCGGGCTCACATCCTCGTTGAAATTACAAAAGAAAGGGTGTTGTCACAAGTATAGTAAATTGTGCAATGCATCAAAGTTAAACAGACATTCAAATAGACTTTCAAGAAAGACATTCAAACTGACATTCAAATACAAATTGTGCAATGCATCAAAGTTCAGTTCAAATTTGAAACCATGAATCGTCCTAAACTAGATAACCAAGAAAGAAGAGCAAAACTTATTAGTTCACATAATCAACTTTTTTTTTTTATCACATTAACCGAAAACTCTTTCCTGTAAACGCTTTGAATACTTCAGGTTCTTTCTTCAGTTGAACCTTTGATCGGTCGTCCTCCTTCACCTCCGTAGCTGCTGCTACAACTTGTCCATTGACCCGCCTTGCTTGCCCCATAAATGGTGAAAACTCAGTTTGTTGCTTGTTTGCTACATTTGATTCTTTCATCATCAGCTTCTTCATGAACTGATTAACTGATTCACCATCTCTTGTAAAAATCATTGTTTTCTTCTCAGGTTCTTTGTAATCCAAGGGGGTTGCAAAGTCAACCTCACAATCTGTATCAAACAATGATATTGCATGATCTGATGGCTTAGTTTCCACAATATCAATCAAATACTTCTCGCCCTCATGATTAACCACAATAGTATCACCAGTTGTTAAACAAGCAAAATCCCCGAAAGCTTTTTCTAACAACGATTTATGATCTGAAAGCATGGTGAACTTAGTAGCATGTGGTTGTAACTTAACGTAAGTTCCTTGAAGAAGACTTGTGTTCTCGATGTCCACTATGTCACCTTCTTTTAGTTTCATGTTTTCCATCATCCACTTGGGCATGTAAACAATCCCCTCATCAGCCGTAAACTCTATAACACCGCAATGCGAATGAACGTCACTGTCGGGTTTCATAATGCAAAAAACCATAGGATAAACAACGTTACTGCGGTAAGCAAGTTCATCCAGAACGGATGGCGGCAAGATGATCTTGTTTCCAGCCTCTAGATGGTTTTTATTGATTTGAGAAAGTGGATAACACATGTATGATTGATTGTGATCGTTGTAGGTATCTGGATACTCGTTGTTAGGTGGTTCGACTTCCATGTCCCACTCCGTGTCCGTGGTGGAGAAGGTGTTCTCGGAAATAGTTTGGATCTCTTCCGCGATCCAATCTGTGTGCTCCATGTCCATCGTCGTTGACATGGTTCCATTGTGTGTTTCATGTTGTTTTATGTCGCCAATGTAAGGGTTTTCGGCGAATAATGTTGGATCAAGACTGTCGAACAAGTCCATGATAAATAAATCGACGTACGAATTGAGTATGGGTTTATGAAGAATGAATGTAAAAGTGTTTGCAACGATGGTATACGCGTTTATTTATAGAATTTGGAAGGTAAGTCGGTCGCAGTAAGCCTTCTATATTTTATTTTAAATATTATCAAAATTTAGTACTTTTAAAGTCTCTGATATTTTATACGAGTAATAATTAAACTATGGATTAAACAATATTATCCCTTTAAGGAATCAATAGAATATGTAATTTGAACTATTCTGTCTTTTGGCACGTAATACATTGTTGCTCATTGATTTTTGTCTCTGTCACGAACATGTTTATTGGTAAATTCACATTTGACCCACAAAGCTTATTCTATTTCAATGATCACCCAATAAGTTCCAATCAATTTGTGATGAGTAGTGCTACATCCACAAAAGATTTACAAAAAGAAATCCACAAAAGAGTTGTGTCATGTATTGATTGGTGGAGAAAAAAAAAGAGAGGGAAAACATATTCAAACACACCAATCAACACATGACATATCTCTTTTGTGGATTTCTTTTTGTAAATCCTTTGTGGATGTAGCACTACTCATTTGTGATTCACTGCCTACAATATGACTGTCTTGGAACATATATGCTCCATCGAGCTAGTCATATATATGGCTAATATATTTTTTTGTTACGATGGAACCTCATTCGAACCACCTTTGATGACTAGTAAACCTCGGGCTTAACATATACTATACACTATCTTGCAAGATTCATAGAGCCTCCTAAATCACCAGCTCTTCACAATTGTGGTTTATATGGATAGACGAGGGGTGTTCCCAACGAGTCTGTGCAACTTGCATGAGACCTATTATTAGGACTTGAACTTTTACAATCAGGGATGGATTGATAGAATTTTGTTTGGCAATATTAATTTTAGTGAAAAATACCCAAATTCGTTGAAATGCACCCGGTCTACATTGTGTTTCTGGTTATTACTTAGTTAGTCTATAAATAAGTGAAAAGTGAATATAGTTCTTTTCTAGCCTTGATAATTTTTGTTGAAAATCGTACCTTTTGTTATTTTCTTCCCTTTATATTGAGTTAAAAAAATGTGACCCCGATCACGTTTTGCTCTTGTTCCAAAACTGTATACAACTATAGATTTCGCCTTTGAGATTAGACCCATCTAGTCATGAAAACACTAACATAAGTCAATGAGTGTGAAGTTTTCCAAATACACAAGATTGACATTTAGAAGGGATGTCATTAACGATTTTAATTGATATATACCAGTTAAACTAGCTTAAACCAAATAAAAATAATATGACATCCAGAACTCTAGAACCGTCGTACATACAATTACCGTATTCTTGCATCAAATTCTATTAGTGTTTGTTAGCTTATTTTGGTGTACTTTTAGCAGCCAACTACAAACACCCCATAAATATTTTATTTTAGTCCGCAGTGTAATTAAGGGTGCGTTTGGTACACCACTACCAGAATGCATCAATCACAATGATTATCATTGCAAATGTTGGGTTACTAAGTTGGTGAATGAAACTATCATTTGATACCCATAGACTCATATGAGGGCGAGTAGACACATTTTCTAATTCATTCTCGTGGGACTCACCACTAACTTATGAAAACCATATGCCTTTGTAAAAAAAAAAACATGTGATAACCATACCCTAAAGTTCACACCAAATAGTAGAAATGAAATCGGTATTCTCAATCCCATACTACCCTATAATCAATGTCATACCAATTGTGATTCCGGATAATATACCAAACACACCCTAAAGATTGAATAAGTTCTATGCACTTTAGTTAGATTTAACTAGACTTTAATAAGGATGTGAAAATAATTTGGTGACATAATGTCATAATGCAACAGAGCTACCAAGGAAAGAAAAAAAGATTTAAAAACAAAATATATAGAAAGAAAAAGAAAAATATACTAGAAAAACATAATGCTCTTTTCACTTCTTTTATCAGCGAGCGCGCAATTTTTTTTAGACGCAAGTGTTTTTTCTTTTCACTTTTCACTTCTTCAAAAATTAGACATAAATTTTTACTTTTTCACCACAAATCCTATCTATTTCTCTTTCATTCTTTTCTTTCAAAAGCACACAAAATAAATGCTCTTCTTCCTTACAGATGAAGACTTTAGATGTACTTTTTTATACAAACATGGTTTGCAGATAAAGACATAAAACCTCTTAAAAACAAACGACGCCTAAATGTAAGTAAACTTAGGCTAAACATACTAAAGAGACCTCATGACCGCATTCAACATCACACCTCGATAGGGGGAGCAAAACCGACCGAAACTGACTTGTCCCGAAAAACCAGCCCGAACTAAGTGATCAACCGAAACAAAACCGACCATACTCGGTTTGGTATTCGGTTTAGGTTTTCCCTGCAATTCGGTTTCGAGATTTCTCGGTTCGGGTCGGGTCTGATCGATAATGACCCGATGCTCACCCCTACACCTCGATGCTACATCAGCTTTTTCTCTCTACATGCAATTCTCCGAATGCCCAATAATTCATGATGCTACATAACACCTATATCCATTTATACACCTTAGCCTAAAAATCTAAAGGGACCTAAACAGATAAAAATCAAAAGTTGCGTGCACTCAAAAAGCAAAAACAGTTACCACAAGATATTCGGTCATCATCAAAAGCGGTGCGGTGCCTTGTTCATCTTTTCACAACTCTACAAATAGTAGTAACTCTCTTTCCACTCCACGCAACCTTGTTCATTACCTCACACCGCTGACTTTATTATATTTCATTTCTCATTGTACGTATTCTTTATATTTTACATTTAATTTAATTTTATACTGTTCATCGTTTTGATCGCTCTTTGAAATTTAGGTCAGTTAGTTTTTTAAATAGTTCTCTATAACTGTAATCGATTGCATGTTTTGTTACTGTTTACTGTTCGCTAATTCAAAGCTAGGTTAGTTAATTATATCTGTATTTACTTGTTTTCTTTCGTTTTATTGTGAATTTATAGCCGTAATCGCGCGTTTAATTCGAGTCGTGTTTTGATCGCTGATGATAATTTAGGTCAATTAGTTTTTTCGATTTCATTTCTTTTTTTTTTTATTTTTTATTTTTTATTTTTTTTTTTTGGTGAATTTAAAGCTGTAAATGATTAGTAATTATCGTTTTGACCGCTGATGAAAAGTTAGGTCAATCAGTTGTTTTATTGCGAATTTATAGCCGTAGTCACGTCCTGTTTCGTTCAATTTGTGTTTACTTATTCGTAGTTATCGTTTTGAATGTGGATTAATATTGAGGTTAGTATTTTGTTATTTTAGTTGTGGATAGTTGTTTTGAGAATTTGTGCCTACTGATCTGTAGTTGTTCTTTTGATTGCCGATGATAATTTGTCGATTAGTTTTTTTGATTTCATATTTTCTTTATGAATTTAAAGCTGTAAATGATTAGTAGTTATTGTTTTGGCCGCTGATGAAAAGTTAGGTCAGTGACTTTGTTATTTAGCTGATTGTTACTTTAATTGTTTAGTGTTATGTTTAAATTTGTGCTTACTGATTACTATTCATTGTTTTGATCGCTGATGATAAGTAGGTCAATTAGTTTGTTATTTACTTGTGTATGATAAATTTGATGTGTTTTCGACTTTTGTGAGTTTATAACTGTGATCGCTTAGTGTTTTGTTTGTTAACTAAAAGCTAGGTAAATCGGATTTTTATTTAGTTTTTTTAGTAAAGTTTATAACTGTACTCACATCGTATTTCGTTAGATTTGTGTTTACTGATTTACCGTTATGGTTTTGACCGCTGATTTAAATTTAGGTAAGTTACTTATCATCATCACTAGGTGTTATTATGGTCGTTGTGCCTTATGACTGTTCTTAATATCTAGTAATTACCGACATATACTATTTGAAGTGTGAAAGTTGCACTGTATGGTATCTCAAACCCAACCGTCATGATGAAATAATAACATTAACACTCTCGTCCAGTCTTTTCTATAGAGTAATCTGAATTTTGTCATTTGTACCCCCAAGATAGCTATATTTGCTGTGACTCTTATTTGATTTTATGTGGTTATTGTTTTTTTCTAGTATTTGAAATAATTTATACCAGTTTGTGAAGAGTTCTACTGGGAACCAAAAAGCTATTCAGAACTCTATGCCCATTTGGAGATTCGTGTGACTTGTCTTTTGTTTTATCTAGGAATATGGGTAGTAATATGTTCCATGAGAAACTTCTTCTGTTTTATCAACTTAAAGTGTGCAAGTAGAAATTTGGATAATATATGGATGTTTCTTTGTACTTGCGATAGTTTGATTGCCATATTTGTCGTTAATGTGAGCTATTGAAGTTCTGTATTGACCTATCCTTTTGCAAATTGTGTACTTCAGTTGTTTGCAAGTTTTGATGTTGACTAACGTCTATAAGTACAACTAGTATCTAAGAAGAAACTTGTGTTTTGATTACAGTGTTCGACATGGGTACCTTTATCAAAACGAGCTTGCTTGCCTTTTTTCTGTTGTTTCTTCTATCACCAACTGCGTTTGCGGCTACTAATGATGGACTGCTTCGAGTTGGACTTAAGAAGAGGAAGCCAGATCGATTTAACCAACTTACTGAACATGGTTTGTCCGTGGAAGGAAATGCTAGAAGAAACTTCGGCTTCCATGGTACTCTCAGGAATTCAGATGGTGACATGATTTCACTAAAGAACTACATGGATGCCCAGTATTTTGGTGAGATTGGTATTGGAACTCCAGCACAAAAGTTCACTGTGATTTTTGATACTGGAAGTTCTAATCTATGGGTGCCTTCTTCAAAGTGCTATTTTTCAGTAAGTTTCTCCTTGCTGTGTGTTTCAGTTTCCTAATTCAGTATCTCTCTCAGTAATTGATGTTTAGTTCGAGTGTTGTACTCAGAAATGCTCATATCAACACAGGTAGCTTGCCTCTTTCACTCAAAGTATAAGGCGAAAAGTTCAAGTAGCTACAAGAAAAATGGTATGGTCACTTGTGATACTTTTTCAATTATTTCATTTTTTCGCTTACTGTTAAATGGTAACTAGAGACCATAGTGAACTAAGGTGATTACTTGTGATTGGTTCTTGGGTAAGATTAGTGTTGCAAGGATCAACCAAAGGGCTTTGGCTCAGTTGGTACGCACCTCCTAAAAACCCATGGGCCCACTGGAGAAATTTTGTGGATAAAAGGTCACGGGTTTGAGTCTCGGCTCGTGCTCACTCCGGTTGGTGCCTCACTGGGCCAGGAGAGTTGCCAGAGCTATTCCTTGTGGGGTGCACAATGGCCAGTGCCTTAGGGTGTCCCCACCAATTCACACCTTGTGGACTGTTGCAACTTGCAAGGATCAGGATGAATATTTTTATTTAATGTGCACACGCAGAATGAAAGAATTACTAATCAAGACATACAGAGTGTTAGGTTAGGTGCACCATGAGAGGCGAGAGGGAGCTCCTCTTGTTTTTGGGCAGAGTTTCCAACAGTACCATTCTTCCTTTTAATGTTTCCTCACCTTAACGCTAGATCATTTGACTCCTCATCCATCTATATGCCTTGTCACGTGCTGTGTAAATTTGTAATGGCTAGCCAATCCTGAGCTATTTCTTATGTTTGTTTTGATAAATGCCTTTTTGAGAATCATCATTGATGGTCATGTATAACAAGGGGGAAAGGGAGTTCACTGGATAATATTGGAGGCAAAGGAGTTGCACAAATGAACCTGGCACAGCCCAATCCTTAAAAGAAAATCCTAAGTAAAAGAATATAGAAATGTGCACATTGAGCATGAGCATGTAGCCATATATGTCGCTCATTCCTTAAGCTGATAGCAATAAGTTGAGCGTTCTGATTGCCTTTGTCTTATATACATGGTTAGTAATTGTTAAATTTCTTTCAGGGACATCTGCTGCAATTCAGTATGGAACTGGATCAATATCTGGTTTTTTCAGCCAAGACTCCATCACTCTAGGTGATCTTGTGGTTAAAAAGCAGGTAAAGATTGAGAATTTGTGGTTTTAAATTTGCTGAGTGCAATATTTTCATCAAGTCTCTTACCTTGTGATTTTTCACTTTCTCCAGGATTTCATAGAGGCTACCAAAGAGCCTGGCATCACTTTCTTGGCAGCCAAGTTTGATGGTATACTTGGCCTTGGATATCAGGCGATCTCTGTTGGGAAGGCTGTTCCTGTCTGGTAGTTCACTCATTTCCTGCTAAAGAACCATAACTCTTTATTAGTTATTTTACGTTGCTGTCATATATGGTTCTAGTTTGCTCTATACCTCATTGTTTGCGGGCTCCAGTTTAGTGTGAATGGTAAGTGTCTCCAAATGACACATAAGTTGAGATATTTACAATTTACATACTCTTTCAGGTACAACATGGTCAATCAAGGTCTTGTTCAGGAACCCGTGTTTTCCTTTTGGTTAAATCGTAATGCTGATGAGGAAGAGGGAGGTGAGCTTGTGTTTGGTGGAGTTGATACTACTCATTTCAAGGGTGAGCACACATACGTCCCTGTGACCCAAAAGGGATATTGGCAGGTGAGTTATTATAGCTTCCCATTTACATATTATTCTGTATCTAATATATTTATCCATCATCGGTTCATTGTATCAAATATAATTATTCACCATTGGTTCATTTTGCTGAATAATTTTATTTTTATTTTGTCTTTAGTTTGATATGGGTGATGTGCTTGTTGGAGAGGCCTCTACTGGTATTATTTCAGTGTTCCTATTTTGCCTTTTATGCTCGGATAGAATGTTTATCTGAGATTAGGGTTTCCATTTCAGGATTTTGTGCCGATGGTTGTGCAGCAATAGCCGACTCTGGTACCTCTCTATTGGCAGGTCCAACGGTACGTTAAAAGACTTACATGCTTCTATATCGTTAGAGTGATTAATGGATGATGCTCTTGACTCATTTATGATGATTTCTGGAATGACCGCATTGTGACTTACATATATGAAGAAGCCCGATTTTACAATTATGGCCTTCTTTTAAGTAATTTATGCCCCGACACTAAGAAATATAATTTAGCATGAAGTGGCTTTGCACCTACATCTTCTTTTTCTTTATTTTTTTTATCAATTTTTATGTCTTATTATCTATTCGTGCTAGCTAGCTTACCATCTACTTATATCCACTATAATTGCAATACCGTTTGTAGACTATTATCACTCAAATCAATCATGCAATTGGTGCTGCGGGGGTAATGAGCCAGCAATGCAAGACATTGGTTAATCAGTATGGAAAGGCTATAATCGAGATGCTCTTGTCTGAGGTACCTGTTTTTGTGCTATATGGAAAGTATTGAACATTATTACGATCCTGTCTATCTACATAAGCACTTTTGATAATTTATCTTGTAGACAGTCTAACCGCAATCTTGTTGTTGTGATGTTCTGTAGGCACAGCCTGATAAAATCTGTTCCCAAATGAATCTATGCACTTTTGATGGGGCTCGTGATGTTAGGTCAGTCACCCAATTCACATTGCTTAAAATTATGCTATCCTTCGTTACTAGATCTATTCACATCACCGCTTGTTTTGTAGAAAACAATTGTATCACTTTTTCCTGTACATAGTCTACTTAATTTAAACTGTGGACAACCAACAAAATTACGGGTAAAACCGTATTATTCGCAGGGCGTATTGCTACTGAGAAAATGGTTATAATGCTCTGTGCTAGATATATGAGCACTAGCTAACAGTCACTTTTTGCAGCCCAATAATTGAGAGTGTGGTTGACAAGGAGAATGGGAAGTCATCTGCTGGCTTAAATGATGAAATGTGTGCTCTCTGTGAGATGGCAGTTGTTTGGATGCGAAACCAAATCAAACGAAATGAGACTGAAGATAACATAATCAACTATGTCAATGAGGTAAAGTAACCTCTTCATTTTTATGTTTATAATGGAGCCCAAAAGTTGATATGGCTGAAAATGTTTATTTATATAAATGCATGCAGCTGTGTGATCGCATACCTAGTCCAATGGGAGAATCTGCTGTTGAGTGCAACAGTCTTTCCTCCTTGCCCACTATCGCCTTTACTATTGGTGGTAAAACTTTTGAGCTCACCCCAGAACAGGTGAAAATAACAATGATCCTTGTCTCCTTGAGCGTTTTTACTAGATGTGGCAAAATGGGTGGGTTGAGAAAAAATATAATATTTTCGTCTTCCAACCTGTTCAACCAGTTTCTTTGTCTTACTTGATTTGACCCATTCATAACCTGATTTGACCCATTCATGAGTACATGGGTTGAAATTGTCGCATCTGGTGTCTACATTCGAGTATTTTTTTTTCATAGATAATTTAGTTTCTCGAATATTTGATTTAATGTTTTACTTGGAAACCTGCTGTCATTGGTCAGTACGTCCTCAAAATCGGTGAGGGAGATGTAGCACAATGCATTAGTGGATTTACTGCTATGGATGTTGCCCCTCCACTTGGACCTCTATGGTACTTACCTGTTACACCTTTTTAAGACCCCCTTTTAATTGTGTTCAAACATATCATGCTATACGTGCTTGTGGGGTTTAACCTGCTTTTAGACGATCTTTTAGGGATTAATGTTGGTCTATTTATTTTTTGCAGGATCCTAGGGGATATTTTTATGGGTCGGTACCACACGGTGTTTGACTATGGTAAATCACGAGTTGGATTTGCTGAAGCAGCTTGAGAGACGTTTCTAACCTTTCGGGACTTTCGTTTTCTGTAAATATCCTACCAAAAGATGTTTAGAATAAAGTTGATTGTGTTTTCAGTACCCTAAACTTCGTTTGTTGATCGTTAGAAGTGTGGTGGTATGTGATAGAAACTGGTGTCTGTTTACTTCCTTCCAGTGTGCATGATGCTTGTGTTTCGGTTAATTCTCCTGTTTTCTGAATTTGGAATTGTGTTTTGGCTGTATGTTGCATTTGCCAAACTCAACTAAATAATCTGGCGTCTACAATTTGGAAAATCTGTTCTGCAAATGCTCCCAAAAAGGCAAAAACCCTTGATGTGTTCAGTTTGCCATTAGGACTTCTGTAACATTATTTCACAACCATCAAAAACAAAACAGAGTCGACCCCCTAAGGTCCAGAGAACATAAAACGTGCAACGTTTAGCAAAAGCATCCACAGAGGCCTAAATCAACGTCAACAAAGATGCCGTTCCTTTAGTTTAAATTATATTTGATGGTGAGATTATAAAACAGATTAAAACTAGTAAATGCTTCGTTTATCCGACAAAACTTAAAAGACATTTGAAAATATATATTTTTCATAGTCTTCTAATATAAATTGGTGTCATGGGTTCACACATAACATAACAAAACACAAATANGTACCTTGTCCTCTTAAAACGATGTTCCTAAGAGCGAGGGGTGTGGTGGTGCCATTGGTGGCGCCATCACCACTAGCCCAAAAATGGCCATGGCGCACCACACCGGCAGTGGCGCCGTCACCACCGGGCCACGCCGTAGCTTTTTTTTCCCCCCTTCAATTGTACAGTTGGTAACGGCTAGTAGCCACAAAAAAAATCATTTTTTTCTTTTTTCTTCTCCATTTAAATCCCAAAAATCCTCCTTAACTCCTCATTTCTTCTCCATTTAAATCTAAAAAAATCCTTCTTCACTCATCATTTCTTCAATCATTTCTTTCAATCATGAATCCAAACAATCCCAACCCAAATAATCCCAACGACCCTAATTTCGATCCTTATGATTTTTTTTTAATGACGATCGAGAGCGATATCTTCAAAGTTACTTGGCGTATGAACAATTTGTAACTTTGTATGATCAAGAAGCCGGGGGATCGCGATCGGGTGAAAAGAGAACGAGGACATACATACCTCGTGAACGAGAAGAGGCGGAACAACGTTTACTCGACGACTATTTTGGCAACAATGAGACTGATCCTAAATATCCCGAAGAGAAATTTAGGCGAATGTATCGTATGAGTTCTAGACATTTTAATAAAATTCTCAACGATATTTTAAGTTATGATGTTCATCCTCTTCCCGAGTACTTTAGTTTTTTTTAGACAAAGTTACGATGCTCCAAGTCGTTTAAGTATTGGTGTTGTTTTGAAGTGCACATCCGGCATACGCCAATTGGCGTACGCCACTGCGCCTGATGCATTTGATGAGTACTTGCAAATTGGTAAACGTTGTTCACAACAATGTTTAGATAACTTTACTAAATGCATACATGTTTTATACAATGAGAAGTATTTTAAAAAAGTCCACTTCAGATGACACTGGAAAAATATATGCATTGCATGAAGAAAAACATGGACTCCCGGGAATACTCGGGAGTATTGATTGTATGCATTGGGATTGGAAAATTTGTCCAAATGCCTTACAAGCTCAATTCAAAAGACGTGATCATAAATACCCAACTCTTATGTTGGAAGCGGTTGCGGATCAAAAGTTATGGATTTGGCATGCATATTTTGGGGTTCCGGGAGCAAATAATGATCTTAATGTGTTATATGGTTCCCCGTTATTTGATGATGAACTTGCCGGTACAGCTCCGGAAAGTTCGTTTGAAGTAAACGGACATACATATTAAAAAGGTTACTATTTAGCCGACGGCATTTATCCGGCATGGTCCGTGTTTGTGAAAACGTTTAGTGTTGCAAGGTCTGAAAAATATTTGAACTTCAAAAGGGTTCAAGAAAGTGCTAGAAAAGATATTAAACGATGTTTCGGAGTCCTACAATGTCGTTGGGGGGTTATACGACAACCCGCACGTGCTTGGCAAATCAACACTTTGAAACTAATCATGTATTGTTGTATAATGTTACACAACATGATATTGGAAGACAAAGGATTCGAAGTGAGTTTAAGAGATACATTCGTTGATCCACGCCCGAACATGCCAGATACTTGGATCTAAAGATGTGATTTACATATTAGAAAAAATAAAGAACTTCGAGATAGAAAAGTTCACGACGACCTTCGACAAGACCTTGTGGAGCATTTATGGAACTTCAATAATTAGTTTGTATTTATTTTTTTTAAAAATGTAATATGTGTTTTTTTTTAATGTAATGTGTGTATTTTTAATTAATGAAGTTTATTTTAGTTAATATTGTGTATGTTTTATTTAAGCAAAAAAAAAAAAAAAAAAAAAAAAAACCGACGGCACCAGAATTTCTAGTGTCAACGGATACGGGCAAAATGTGGTGTCGTGGGTTTCTGGTTGGCAGCACTTTTTGTGCCATGGCACTACCATACCCAGTGCTCTAAGTGAATTATGTAAGTTGATTAAACTTGTCTAATCTTATTGCTAAGGTCTGAAACTTTTTTGTGTCATCACAATTTGTGTGGGTCAAATGTTAATTTTTCCTAAAAGAGAGGTTTGTCTACTTTGACAATATGTGATTATGAAATTAAACCTGATAAACCTAATCACTTATTGATCAGATATCACTGTTACCCACAGAGACAACCACCCTGAATAGTGACATGCCAATAAACATGGATCTTTCGTTTAATGTTGTTGGTGTTACGGAGTATTAAATGTTTGTTATGTTTGGAATTTGTTTTTATCTCTTTTTTACGTATATAATCTGCTCTTAAAGGTACTTACAAAAAATAATAGAGAGGATTATTATTATTACTAATAATGATTTCCGACATTTTAACCGACTAATAAATGAGGTTTGAACATACTGCGCATAGTCAAACCAGGTAAATTCATCCATTTTCAGGAGACTGGCGTGACTACTTCGTACTTTAAATTTTGCGAAATTGATGCCTGTTTTGTTGAAAAACATATAAGTTGCTGTTGTTCGATATTTATCGTGATATTAAACCAAAGACTCGAAATATAAATTCTTTTTGTGTCATCGATGTTTGTCTTAGTCACACCCACCTTCCATATTTTGACCTTTTCAAGTGTATGTACGATAGATTAATACAATATGAACTTAGTCGACCAAACGCAGATACCACGAATCCATGATTATCATGCATGTGGCCAAAATTTGTTTTAATTGGTTTATAAGGGGGGACTTGGAAGTTAAAGAGCGTGTGCACTGAGTGTGACTAAACACACACAAAGAGAAAATATCAAATTATAAGTTGGTCATGAAAATATCTTAAGAGACACGCATAAATATTTATCTACCGTTTTTTCGCTTTTACACACTTTTAACGGGTGATTGGTTGTTGACACTTGTTTATAATCATTAAAATCATGATAAGATTGATTTCTTTTGAATGCATGCAATAATCTAAACAAAATGTAAACTTTATCACATGATAAAAAATTTATTCTTCAGTATGGTTAGGGAAATTTGCAAAACTGACATCGAATACGACACTTATTTTTAACTTTACTTAACTTTGTGATATATTGCTAAAATTAGAACACCGAATCACATTTTGCCGACTTTGCCTTTCTGCACCAACTGCACACAAATTTCTCACATATTTAGCCTACCACGCCCCCAACGTCTCATAATCGGCCATATCTCCTCCCATTCTTCACATAAAATACATTGTCTTAACCGCCGTTTCATTCCGATCTTGAGACACTCGTCTCATCCGTTTTCATGCACATCGGATTCTGACCAGAACGAATGAAATCGAAAATGATCTATCCAGCTACGAAGTAAGGGTTACGTGATAAAGAAATGGGACCTATTTTCACCTAACGGTTTCTACATTGCGACCGACAACGATCCAATTACGAATGGTTCAACAGAACGGTTTGTTTTTTGTAAAGACTATGAAAGTGTTACAAATATTTTGCGAATGCGTGTGAGAGGGTACGTTGACAAAGTAGTTGTTTACATTTCCAATAATCTTTGGAACTTCAATTGCATCATCAATATCTAGTTACTTTTTCCCTATAAATTCACTCTATATTTTTTCTACTTCAACTTATCCCTCTTAAACTCTCCCTACCTATAAACACATTTTAAACTCTACTTATGATATTTTCAGCTACTCTATATTTTTATCATTTGCGAAGGTTAACTACAGAGTTCAATGGAAACCGACAATTTAATGGTTGGTTTTTCAACTATTCAATTTTTTTGATGTTTCCAAGGAGATGGTTGCGGTAACAGCTAAGACAGTATAGGGGTGGTACGTTGTTTTTAAAACACCAACAATCTACTATGATTGTTTTCCTAGTGTCTGAAGTGTTTCAAGTCACCTACAAGATGGAGGTGCATCAAATACATGATCAAGTCTCATCGCATGAATCAAGTGTGTGAATTTGAACATACCATCCCGATTAGAGTACTTGGTTGTTTATCAACCACAACCACCATCACTGCACTTTTTGCATCCATTTCCCCATCTTTATCACATTCTTTCGTATTGTTTCTACATAAATGTGGGTGTAGATCTTTCCATTTATGATATCATTTTCGATCACCAATGATGTTACATTTTCTAAGAACATGCTAGATTAAAAGATGAGGTCATGAATGCAAAATTGTCGTGTCAAACATGGGGTAATGTTTCCTTACCAAATTTCTCAACTTTTGGACACATATACTCTTTATCTCCAACTTTTGAAAGCAACCACCAATGTAATGTGTTTGATTTGGGTCTTGTATTTCACAAGTGAGTTTTTCTAACTTTTTAAAACAAGCACCCAATAAACTCGTTCATTATCTCCAAGATGCTTCAACTACGATTACGTTTTACATAATTTGTTGATCTATTCGTTATTATGTAATGAAATTTTACATGATTTGTGGATCCATTCGTTATTATGAAATGAAATGTAATAATTTGTAATGTAATATTTTTTGATATAATGGAATATATTTGTTATGGTTATGTATAGATGTTGCTATGTAATGTGATGTGTTGTTAACATGATTTATGGTAACTTTTGTTAAAAACAAACACGAGATAAGAAATACATTAGATTAAACATAAAACACTTGAAACAAACATTCGAGATTTAACGCTATAACGTCAAAGATTTTTACTTATGTAGTACTCAATTTCTTTTTTTCCTTTCATCAACGCTCCTTTCCAGCCATTGAACATCACTGAATATTGCAACCATATCAACGTTTAGTGTAAAAGTTCTTTTTTCATCCTTTACTACTTTTTTCATCAGTATCGCGTCATACACGTCTTCTCAGCAAGACGAACTTGTCTTTTTATGGCTTCCAATTCGATATCAAATGGCCTTCTATCAATATCTGAACTTGATGAAGATTCACAAATTAGCCGTGATGGTGAGGTTATTTGGAAAGAAGACATGTAGATAGAATTAAGGGGTTGGTATACCTACGGTTGAATGTCTTAATAGGTGAATGTGTATATATAGGAGTGCATTCACCTTTATAGTTTTTCGCAATCAAATCGTAAACCATGAAAAGAAATTAAGTTGCATTGGCTACTGCAGGCAACATTTAAATCGACGTTTTGTATTACAGTTGTATCCAATATTACGTAACCAATATAAAAGAAACTGGACAATGATAAAAAGTAAAGATTGACTTTTATGCATTTAAAAGAGAAAGGAGAAATACAGTAGATCATATAAAGTTGAAAAAGAAAATATTGACATGCATACTACTTAATCGTAGTTGATGAACAAATCTTCAAGAAAATTATTTTTCATAGCAATGGATTCATCAAGTCTCTTCAACTGCTTAATACATTCTTTCAAATTAGACGTGTCACGCTCGATACCGTCACACAAAAACGCGACAACTTCCATGTAACATTTTTCAGGGCTATACTCGAGTTGTTTGATCTCCTTGACATTTTCATTTTTCTTTTCTTTTACTGTCGCCTGGAGAGTAGAAACATTTTCTAGTATTTCGTCCCTTAAAGTACTATCCCTCAACAGAAAATTCGTAATCAATTCGCTTTGTTTATTAACAAAACGCAATTGATATCGTAGAACCAATGGGTCCGTAGTTTTGCGTAGTTTTGGGTTAAGGGTTTTTTGTAATTTTTTGAACCAAGCTATGGTACCTTTTTATAAGAAGGCGACTTAGGGAGGCGAGAGAATACAAATATTCATCATTTTTAATTACGTTAATAACATTTCAAATTTAAAATTTTAACCTTTTCAAATTGATTGTAACATGTAAGTTTAAAATGAACATTAAATTTGGTACGAACAAAAATAATAAGATGAAAATATCTATACTACTTATAATAGAGGAAGGCACTTTCTTTCTCTTTAATATTTTAAGACAACCATTAATACAATTTTAAGCAAATACAACCTTGAAAGCATTATTTACAAGTATTTAAAGCATATATAAAACTAAAAACACAGTACTCATATATTACAATTAATACACTATTAAAAACACCACTTCATTCAAAAATACAAGTGAAAAGTCATAATTTACAAGTAGTTGAAGCACAAATAAAAGTAAAAAACACTATTCAACACAATACAATTAATACACAATTTAATTCATCATTTCACCAAAATATACAACTATTTAACCACAATGTACAATCTAATTAAACTTTCAAAACATAAATCTGAATCCAGCAACCTAAAACAAAATAACATTTGTCCGCCAGAAAATTTAGTCACAGGGTACCCGCCGCCGCATCGCGCGGGTACCCTGCTATAAGTTGGAATACAAGCAAAGGAGTATATATACACAAAATTTAGATGTGGCAATTTGTGTACAAAATTTAAAAAATAAATAAATAAATAAATAATAAAGTTAATTTGGACTAATTTGTAAAAAAATTGGGCTTATTTAGTACCATATTATTTATTTATTTGTTTTTTTGAAATTGGCATGTATCACCCATTTAAAAGTTAAATGGATATTAACGGGTATATATTTTTTCTCAATTAGAGAATATTGCAACTGTTTTTGAAGAAGAACTTATAGATATAATCAATTTAATTTTTTAAATATAAATGAGGTATTACGTTTAAGGAATTTATTTCGTCGTTTTAGATTTTTTTTAAAACAATTCTTATAACATGAGCCCGTTTTTAAACCCGTGCCTTTTCGGGCCCAAATCCTGGTTTGAACCGTGGCCCGTTCCCGCCCGTGTTGCCACCTCTAGTGGTAGTTTCATTGGTAGTTGATTGTTGGTGTTTCTCATAAAAGAATTTGGTGAAACAAGAGTTATGTTAATTTACTATCTTTATCAAATAATCATATTTTAGGCTGCTCTCACCGAATGGATTGGAATCACGACCATGTTCTATACTTTATTTTAATGGTTCATCTAAAACTTGACCCAAAAATGAAATTAGAGAATGACCACAACTAATGTGACCTAAACATTTGGTACCATGTTACAACGAACCAAACAAGTTCTTTGAAAGAGATTTTCATGGTGACGCCCACAAAGTGATTGTTACTTTTTTAAAGCAACGTCATTGATAATCTTGGATGCTATCAATGTTAATCATCATGGGGGTTTTACAACTTCTATCACTTTATCATATATGGGTCTTCATGAAAAAATGGACTACAATGTCGAACTTGTGGCCTAAACTTAGCTTTCAAGACAAATCTACACAACATATACTCATAACTTGTGAATGTCATCAAAATAGAAATTCAACTTAAAAATGTAAAGACGAAACAAAACACCAATATTTCTTTCCGATGTGCAAGGTCTAATCGACTGGGCATGAATATGTAAAATTCAGCAGTCATGAATTATGAATTCATGATTGGGACTTGTGAACTTATACAACATGGTTACCTAATTTGTAAGGGATCGTCAAGTATACAAACGACTCAAGTTTACACCAACGACTAGCCACAAACAACTTCAAAGTATATCGATCTTGAATCTTGTACTTGTCATTCTGTCGGTACCTTAAATGTGGCAATATATGCGGAGTCTTTGACGAGCACCATCGTGTAAAAAATCCTACATGCTTCTCAAAAGTATTTCTGTTGTTGACCCAAGATGATTATACTTATCTAACCAGTAGTTGAAAATATATGCATATTATCGAATAAATTTTAAAATTTCTGATTGAACTGGATTCTTTTGACGATGACTCGTAGCATTAAAAACAATTGCTGCATACAATGAAAAAAAAGTAAGTTGTTTATTATCATCATGTTAGATTTTGATGCAATGCTCATACAAAATAAACTATAATGAATCTGATACTTCTGTACAACAAGAGGCACCAAACCTGAGGAACGTACTTATATATCTTCACTTCGACATTGGTTTTGCTAATCGAATTGGATTTTTAAACTATACAGACTGGCTTGCATCTTCTCACTCGAAACACAATCAATGATCAACTGATTCAAGATGATGAAATGTCTCTGAATTCTGATGATAATCGAACTAATATGAAAAAGGTATTACATGATTATTCATAATAATATATTCCTCTATGATTTAATAATACTCAATGTGACTTAAGACATTTCTTAACACTTTTTAGCTGCAAGTTGAACTAGAAAGGAAGAGCATCGAGAATGAACAATTAAAACAAGAGTTGCACCTTATGATGATGAAGCTACAAAAACGAGAAGAAAATCCTATCAAAGATAATAAAGTTAGCAATGAAGGTGGAGAAGGAGGATTAGAGGTCATCACATATATGCCAAGGTCATTTATGAACCTTGGTTTAGCATCATTGGAAGATGAGAATTCTCGGTCATCATCTGATGGGAAAAGCAATGATGGTAAAGATCATACAGAAGAGATCCCAGAGCAGGTTATTGCTAATAAGGTTCCCAGATTGGATGTCAAGAATGTTGGTAATGGTAGTATCGATCAAGCCACCGAAGCAACCATTCGAAAAGCTAGGGTTTCTGTTCGAGCTAGATCAGAAGCTCCAATGGTACGTATAGAGTTCTTACTAACAATATACATTAGATAGAAAAGTATGTAACAAAAATTTTCAAAATTTTGAGCATTTACCACATTTAATAACTGAGTTTGCTCATAAGGTTTTGACTGTTTCTTATTTTTTGAAGACTATGAAACTCATCTAGGTCATGAAATACAGCTCAAGGTTCCTATGCTAAAAACTTAAAAGATCAGCTAATGATTGTTGTATATACCATAAATGAATACGGACTTTATCATTACATAAGATTGCGTGGAATAAACTGCTTCTTTATTGTTATTTGATATGTTTTTGATAGATCACAGATGGGTGTCAATGGAGAAAATATGGGCAAAAGATGGCGAAAGGAAACCCATGTCCTCGAGCATATTACCGGTGCACCATGGCTGCTAATTGTCCTGTTAGGAAGCAAGTAAGTTTCTCGACTCTTGTAACACAATTTTTGAAACTTAAACAGATTTAGATAGTAGAAATAAAAACAAGATCATAAGTTTAATTGTTTTGTAATCCAACAATATACCACAACATGTTACATATGTAGAGAGAACAAATTTTTAGCAGCAACAACTGCAGAGGTGTTAATATGTGTGTTTTAAAATGATCACAGTGACTTTGTAACAAATCAAATAGCTTCAAATATTTGAAGCAACTTCTTCTGCAAAAATGGGAGTTTAAATCTTTTATTTTTCATTTAAAGGCGACTCTCCTATTTCTATAAGAATGTCATGTTTCTACATCTTATAAATCAATTTCATATGTACCCAAAGTTAATTTAATACTCAAACAACTTCCTATTTAATTATAACTTTTCGACACATTATGAAGTACATGCAAACTCTATTTCCTATCCCTCATTTCGTTATGGCTGATTACCTAATTCTGATCATTTCGTCCATTTCATTTATCAGGTACAAAGATGCGCCGAAGATAGAACAATACTAATCACCACCTACGAAGGCAACCACAACCACCCGTTACCACCAGCCGCCATGGCAATGTCCTCCACCACCTCTTCCGCTGCACGGATGCTACTCTCTGGCTCAATGCCAAGCTCCGACGGCATCATAAACTCCAACTTTTTAGCAAGAACACTCCTCCCATGCTCCTCAAACATGGCCACAATCTCAGCCTCAGCACCATTTCCAACTGTCACATTAGACCTCACTCAATCTCCCAACGCCTTACCCGGTGGTCAAAACCCTGCCCTGCTGCCCCAAATAATTGGGCAGGGTCTATATAACCAGTCTAAATTCTCAGGGTTACAATTGTCACAAGATACATTAGCGTCACGTGCAGCTTTAGCTGATACCGTGAATGCACTCACTACTAATCCTAGCTTCACTGCTGCTTTAGCTGTAGCAATTTCTTCTATTATTGGTGGTGGTGCTGGTGGTGATAATTCTAATACGGCTGTGAACAACAATACGTTTAGCAACAATAATGGTAGTGTCGCTAAAGAGGGAAATTTTCGCGGGAATTAATATTTTTTAGAGTAATTTTTGATTCATTATTATGAGTAATACTTTTGTTTGTTGTTGCAATTTTATTTTCCCCCTCATATATTCTGATGATATTTTTAAGGAGGAAGTTGGGGGGCATGACAGGGTTAATTTCAGTTTTGGGTTGAATAATGTAGTAGTTTATTGATCATTATTATAGCATAGATTTGAGAGAGTTTCATGTTGTTTTTAGACATTTTTCTACTGAATAAAAGTTTGAAATTTACAGAATCGTTTTTATGTTTTCTCTAGGCATAAATTTTGTTTGATTATTTATATTGTTTTTGAAGTTCTGATTATGAGTACTCATATTTGAGCTTAACATACAAAGAATCAAACGCTTCTGTGGTCATTATCTTAAGACACACAAAATGCAAAAAAATCTGAAACTTAATGAGTTTGTCATTAGCGTGTGTCAGATTTCGTGCACGAGGGTCTCAGAAATCACAATGTCATGGGTGGGTTAATTAGCGCATGCATTAGATTGTGTTTTGGTTCGAGTTTGGCAGTTCATGTTCAAGTAGTTTTGGTTTCTGTTTAGGCTGGTAGTGGGGTCTGTGCTTCATTTAGTTTGGCAGTTCATGTTCAAGTAGTTTTGGTTAGAGTTTGGCAGTTCACAGTGTTGGTTTTGCTCTTAATTTCAATATTAAAACCCAATATTAAAACCCAATATTAGAGTTCCATGTATGTGTTTTCACTCTTCAGGCTTTGAATCTACATTTATATGCTCTTCAAATGGTATGCAACATTCTTCAAAAGATATGTAAAAGTGTTAGCTTTGAGGAATGGTAAAGCTCATGAGTTTCGCCGTTTCAATTACAAGATTTGTGTATTTGTTTCATGGCTGACAAATTATTAAATTTCAGATGTTTAACTTTAACACAAAGAAACATATATAGACTATCTCAATTTGTGTACTCCTATACATGCCAGTACATATTTTATGGGTATGTATACTTAGATTGTCATATATATGCAATACACTAAGACTAAGAAATTGAAATTACAAAAGAAAGGGTGTTGTCACAAGTATAGTAAATTGTGCAATGCATCAAAGTTAAACAGACATTCAAATAGACTTTCAAGAAAGACATTCAAACTGACATTCAAATACAAATTGTGCAATGCATCAAAGTTCAGTTCAAATTTGAAACCATGAATCGTCCTAAACTAGATAACCAAGAAAGAAGAGCAAAACTTATTAGTTCACATAATCAACTTTTTTTTATCACATTAACCGAAAACTCTTCCCTGTAAACGCTTTGAATACTTCAGGTTCTTTCTTCAGTTGAACCTTTGATCGGTCGTCCTCCTTCACCTCCGTAGCTGCTGCTACAACTTGTCCATTGACCCGCCTTGCTTGCCCCATAAATGGCGAAAACTCAGTTTGTTGCTTGTTTGCTACATTTGATTCTTTCATCATCAGCTTCTTCATGAACTGATCAACTGATTCACCATCTCTTGTAAAAATCATTGTTTTCTTCTCAGGTTCTTTGTAATCCAAGGGGGTTGCAAAGTCGACCTCACAATCTGTATCAAACAACGATATTGCATGATCCGATGGCTTAGTTTCCACAATATCAATCAAATACTTCTCGCCCTCATGATTAACCACAATAGTATCACCAGTTGTTAAACAAGCAAAATCCCTGAAAGCTTTTTCTAGCAACGATTTATGATCCGAAAGCATGGTGAACTTAGTAGCATGTGGTTGTAACTTAACGTAAGTTCCTTGAAGAAGACTTGTGTTCTCGATGTCCACTATGTCACCTTCTTTTAGTTTCATGTTTTCCATCATCCACTTGGGCATGTAAACAATCCCCTCATCAGCCGTAAACTCTATAACACCACAATGCGAATGAAGGTCACTGTCGGGTTTCATAATGCAAAAAACCATAGGGTAAACAACGTTACTGCGGTAAGCAAGTTCATCCAGAACGGATGGCGGCAAGATGATCTTGTTTCCAGCCTCTAGATGGTTTTTATCGATTTGAGAAAGTGGATAACACATGTATGATTGGTTATGATCGTTGTAGGTATCTGGATACTCGTTGTTAGGTGGTTCGACTTCCATGTCCCACTCCGTGTCCGTGGTGGAGAAGGTGTTCTCGGAAATAGTTTGGATCTCCTCCGCGATCCAATCCGTGTGCTCCATGTCCATTGTCGTTGACATGGTTCCATTGTGTGTTTCATGTTGTTTTATGTCGCAAATGTAAGGGTCTTCGGCGAATAATGTTGGATCAAGACTGTCGAACAAGTCCATAATAGAGATAGAGCTAAATAAATCGACGTACGAATTGAGTATGGGTTTATGAAGAATGAATGTAAAAGTGTTTGCAACGATGGTATACGCGTTTATTTATTGAATTTGGAAGGTAAGTCGGTCGCAGTAAGCCTTCTATATATATATTTTTTTAAATATTATCAAAACTTAGTACTTTTAAAATCTTTGATATTTTATACGAGTAATAATATATTAAACTACGGATTAAACAATATTATCCCTTTAAGGAACCAATAGAATATGTAATTTGAACTATTCTGTCTTTTGGCACGTAATACATTGTTGCTCATCTGATTTATGTCTTTGTCACGAACATGTTTATTGGTAAATTCACATTTGACCCACAAAGCTTATTCTATTTCAATGATCACCCAATAAGTTCCAATCAATTTGTGATTCACTGCCTACAATATGACTGTCTTGGAACATATATGTTTATTGGCTAATATATTTTTTTGTTACGATGGAACCTCATTCGAACCAGCTATGATGACTAGTAAACCTCGGGCTTAACATATACTATACACTATCTTGCAAGATTCATAGAGCCTCATAAATCACCAGCTCTTCACAATTGTGGTTTATATGGATAGACGAGGGGTCTTCCCAACGAGTCTGTGCAACTTGCATGAGACCTATTATTAGGACTTGAACTTTTACAATCAGGGATGGATTGATAGAATTTTGTTTGGCAATATTAATTTTAGTGAAAAATACCCAAATTCGTTGAAATGCACCCGGTCTACATTGTGTTTCTGGTTATTACTTAGTTAGTCTATAAATAAGTGAAAAGTGAATATAGTTCTTTTCTAGCCTTGATAATTTTTGTTGAAAATCGTACCTTTTGTTATTTTCTTCCCTTTATATTGAGTTAAAAAAATGTGACCCCGATCACGTTTTGCTCTTGTTCCAAAACTGTATACAACTATAGATTTCGCCTTTGAGATTAGACCCATCTAGTCATGAAAACACTAACATAAGTCAATGAGTGTGAAGTTTTCCAAATACACAAGATTGACATTTAGAAGGGATGTCATTAACGATTTTAATTGATATATACCAGTTAAACTAGCTTAAACCAAATAAAAATAATATGACATCCAGAACTCTAGAACCGTCGTACATACAATTACCGTATTCTTGCATCAAATTCTATTAGTGTTTGTTAGCTTATTTTGGTGTACTTTTAGCAGCCAACTACAAACACCCCATAAATATTTTATTTTAGTCCGCAGTGTAATTAAGGGTGCGTTTGGTACACCACTACCAGAATGCATCAATCACAATGATTATCATTGCAAATGTTGGGTTACTAAGTTGGTGAATGAAACTATCATTTGATACCCATAGACTCATATGAGGGCGAGTAGACACATTTTCTAATTCATTCTCGTGGGACTCACCACTAACTTATGAAAACCATATGCCTTTCTAAAAAAAAAACATGTGATAACCATACCCTAAAGTTCACACAAAATAGTAGAAATGAAATCGGTATTCTCAATCCCATACTACCCTATAATCAATGTCATACCAATTGTGATTCTGGATAGTATACCAAACACACCCTAAAGATTGAATAAGTTCTATGCACTTTAGTTAGATTTAACTAGACTTTAATAAGGATGTGAAAATAATTTGGTGACATAATGTCATAATGCAACAGAGCTACCAAGGAAAGAAAAAAAGATTTAAAAACAAAATATATAGAAAGAAAAAGAAAAATATACTAGAAAAACATAATGCTCTTTTCACTTCTTTTATCAGCGAGCGCGCAATTTTTTTTAGACGCAAGTGTTTTTTCTTTTCACTTTTCACTTCTTCAAAAATTAGACATAAATTTTTACTTTTTCACCACAAATCCTATCTATTTCTCTTTCATTCTTTTCGTTTAAAAGCACACAAAACAAATGCTCTTCTTCCTTACAGATGAAGACTTTAGATGTACTTTTTTCTACAAACATGGTTTGCAGATAAAGACATAAAACCTCTTAAAAACAAACGACGCCTAAATGTAAGTAAACTTAGGCTAAACATACTAAAGAGACCTCATGACCGCATTCAACACAAACCCTATTTATTTCTCTTTCATTCTTTTCAAGAGCAGACAAAACAAATGATTTTCTTCCTTGCAAATAAAGACTTTAGATGCACTTCTTCTTCTGCAGACATGTTTTACAGATAAAGACATAAAACCTCTGAAAAAGCAAACGACACCTAAATGTAAGTAAACTTAGGCTAAACATACTAAAGAGACCTCATGACCGCATTCAACATCACAACTCGATAGGGGGAGCAAAACCACCGAAACTGACTTGTCTCGAAAAACCAGCCCGAACTGAGTGAACCGAAACCAAACCGACCATACTCGGTTTGGTATTCGGTTTAGGTTTTCCCCGAATTCGGTTTTGGGATTTCTCGGGTCGGGTCGGTTCGGGCCAAAAACCGACCGAAACCGACTCGTCCTGAACCGAACCGAGTAAAACCGAGTAGTTTTGGTTCGGTATTCGGTTTAGGTTTTCCCCGCAATTCGGTTTCGAGATTTATCGGGTTGGTATTGACCCGATGCTCACCCCTACACCTCGATGCTACATCAGCTTTTTCTCTCTACACGCAATTCTCCAAATGCCTAGTAATTCATGATGCTACATAACACCTATATCCATTTATACACCTTGGGGGCGTTTGATTTCGACTTAATTGACTTAATATGAAAAAAACTGAATTAATTAAGTCATATGAAAACTGTTTGTTTGTGACTTAATAAAGAAAGATAACTAAAAATATTAAGTAATAAAACTGATGCTATCTGCATTAAGTCATCTATTAATTAAACACGACTTAATAAAAAAAATTAATAAAGTAGCCCTTCGTCTAAAAATCATAAGGGACCTAAATAGATAAAAAAAGAAAAGTTGCGTGCACTCAAAAAGCAAAAGCAGTTACCACAAGATATTCTGTCATCATCAAAAGCGGTGCCTTCTTTGTCATTCGCAACTCTACAAATAGTAGTATCTCTCTTTCCACTCCACGCAACCTTGTTCATTACCGCTGACTTTATTATATTTCATTTCTCAATGTACGTATTCTTTTATATTTTACATTTTTAATTTAATTTATACTGTTCATCGTTTTGATCGCTCTTTGAAATTTAGGTCAGTTAGTTTTTTAAATAGTTCTCTATAACTGTAATCGATTGCATGTTTAATTGATGCTTACTGATTTCTATTCATTGTTTTGATCGCTGAGTGAAATTTAGGTCATTTAGTTTGTTATAACTGTAATCGATTGCATGTATTTACTTGTTTAATTTCATTTTTTTGTGAATTTATAGCTTCGTGTTTCGTTAAAGTCGTGATTACTTATTCGTAATTATCGTTTTAACCGCGGATTAATAGTGAGGTTAGTATTTTAGTTTTGACCGCTGTTTTTATTGCTGATGATAATTTAGGTCAATTAGTTTTTTTTATTTCATTTTTTTTTTGTTGTGAATTTAAAGCTGTAAATGATTTGTAGTTATCGTTTTGACCGCTGATTAAAAGTTAGGTCAGTTAGTTTGTTATTTAGCTGATTGTTACTTTAATTGTTTAGTGTTTTGTTTAATTTTGTGTGTACTGATTACTATTCATCGTTTTGATCGCTGATGATAAGTAGGTCTATTAGTTTGTTATTTAGTTGTGTATGATAAATTTGATGTGTTTTCGACTTTTGTGAGTTTATAACTGTGATCGTTAAGTGTTTTGTTCGCTAATTGAAAGTTAGGTTGATTAGAATTTTATATAGTTATTTAGTTTCGTTTTTATGTGAATTTATAGCCGTAATGGTGTAGTGTTTCGGTAGATTTGTGTTTGCTGATTTGCAGTTATCGTTTTGAGTTTTGACCACTGATTTAAGTTTAGGTCAGTTACTTTGGTATTTAGCTGATTAAAAACTGTAATTGTTAAGTGTTTTGTTTTCAATTTGTGTTTACTGATTTGTAGTTATTGTCTTGATCACTGATGATAAAATGGTGAATTAGATTGTTATTTTGTTGTGCGTGAATCATGATGAACTTGATATGTTTTTTTGAGTTTATATAACTGTAATAGCGAAACAGTGTTTTGTTTAGTTTGTTATTTACTGATTGGTAATTTGGCTTAATAATTTTGTTGTGTATAGTTGTTTGATTTCGTTTGTTGTGAATTTGTAACTGTAATCAGTTGGTGTTTTGTTTAATATGTTATTTACTTAGGATATGAAAGTTGCACTGTAATAACATTAAAACTCTAGTCCAGTATTTTCTGTTGAGTAATCTGAATTTTGTTATTTTTACCACAAGAGAGTTATATTTTCTGTGACTTTTATTTGATTTCATGTGGTTATTGTTTCTTTCTAGTATTTGAAATAATCTATATACCAGTTTGTAAAGAGTTCTATTGGGAACCAAAAAAGTAGCTATTCACAACTTTATGCCCATTTGGAGATTCGTGTGACTAGTCTTTTGTTTTATCTAGGAATATGGGTAGTAATATGTTCCATGAGAAAATTCTTCTGTTTTATCAACTTAAAGTGTGCAAGTAGAAATTTGGATAATATATGGATGTTCCTTTGTACTTGCGATAGCTTGATTGCCATATTTGTCGTTAATATGAGCTATTGAAGTTCTGTATTGACCTCTTTCTTTTGCAAATTGTGTACTTAAGTTGTTTGCAATTTTTGATGTTGACTAACGTCTATAAGTACAACTAGTATCTAAGAAGAAACTTGTGTTTTGATTACAGTGTTCGACATGGGTACCTTTATCAAAACGAGCTTGCTTGCCTTTTTTCTGTTGTTTCTTCTATCACCAACTGCGTTTGCGGCTACTAATGATGGACTGCTTCGAGTTGGACTTAAGAAGAGGAAGCCAGATCGATTTAACCAACTTACTGAACATGGTTTGTCCGTGGAAGGAAATGCTAGAAGAAACTTCGGCTTCCATGGTACTCTCAGGAATTCAGATGGTGACATGATTTCACTAAAGAACTACATGGATGCCCAGTATTTTGGTGAGATTGGTATTGGAACTCCAGCACAAAAGTTCACTGTGATCTTTGATACTGGAAGTTCTAATCTATGGGTGCCTTCTTCAAAGTGCTACTTTTCAGTGAGTTTCTTTGTGCTGTGTGTTTCACGTTTCTAATTCACGATCTCTCTCATTAATTGATGTTAGTTTAAATGAGGTGCTCATGATTATTCATATCAACGCAGGTAGCTTGCCTTTTTCACTCGAAGTACAAGGCTAAAAGTTCAAGTAGCTACAAGAAAAATGGTACGGTCACTAGTGATCCAGTTATTTCCATTTTTTTTCGTTTCCTGTTAAATGGTAAACGAAGACCTTAGTGATTACTTTTGATAGGTCTTGTGTAAGATTAGGTTCGCAAGAATCTGGATAAGATGTTTACTTAATGTGCACACACAATGAAAGAAATAAGAATCAAGACATTCAGAGTGTTAGGTTAGGTGCACCATGAGAGGCGAGAGGGAGCTCCTTTTTTTTGGGGCAGAGTTTCCAACAATACCATTCTTCCTTTTATGTTTTCGCACCTTGACGCTAGATCATTAGACTCCTCATCCATCTATATGCCTTGTCACGTGCTGTGTAAATTGTAATGGCTAGCCGATCCTGAGCTATTTGTTATGTTGTTTTGATAAATACCTTTTGAGAATCATCATTGGTGGTCATGTATAACAAGGGCTGGATAATATTGGAGGCAAATGAGGATGCACAAATGAATTTGGCACAGCCCAGCCCTTGAAGAAAATCCTAAGTAAAGGAATATAGAAATGTGCACATAGAGCATGAGCATGTAGCCATATATGTCGTTCATTCCTTGAGCTGATAGCAATATTTGAGCGCTCTGATTGCCTTTGTCTTATATACATGGTTAGTAATTGTTAAATTTCTTTCAGGGACATCTGCTGCAATTCAGTATGGAACTGGATCAATATCTGGTTTTTTTAGCCAAGACTCCATCACTCTTGGTGATCTTGTGGTTAAAAAGCAGGTAAAGATTGAGAATTTGTGGTTTTAAATTTGCTGAGTGCAATATTTTCACAGAGTTTCTTACCTCGTGATTTTTCACTTCTCCAGGATTTCATAGAGGCTACCAAAGAGCCTGGCATCACTTTCTTGGCAGCCAAGTTTGATGGTATACTTGGCCTTGGATATCAGGAGATCTCTGTTGGGAAGTCTGTTCCTGTCTGGTAGTTCACTCATTTCATGCTAACGAACCACAACTCTTTATTAGTTTTTTTACATTGCTGTCATATATGGTTCTAGTTTGCTCTATACCTCATTGTTTGTGGGCTCCAGTTTAGTGTGAATGGTAAGTGTCTCCAAATGACTTATAAGTTGAGATATTTACATACTCTTTCAGGTACAACATGGTCAATCAAGGTCTTGTTCAGGAACCTGTATTTTCCTTTTGGTTAAATCGTAATGCTGATGAGGAAGAAGGAGGCGAGCTTGTGTTTGGTGGAGTTGATACTAATCATTTCAAGGGTAAGCACACATACGTTCCTGTGACCCAAAAGGGATATTGGCAGGTGAGATATTATAGCTTCCCATGTACATATTATTCTGTATCTGATATATTTATCAATCATCGGTTCATTGTATCAAATATAATTATTCACGATTGGTTCATTGCTGAATAGTTTTATTTTTATTTTGTCTTTAGTTTGATATGGGTGATGTGCTTGTTGGAGACGCCTCTACTGGTATTATTTCAGTGTTCCTATTTTGCCTTTTATGCTCGGATAGAATGTTTATCTGAGATTAGGGGTTCCATTTCAGGATTTTGTGCCGATGGTTGTGCAGCAATAGCCGACTCTGGTACCTCTCTATTGGCAGGTCCAACGGTACGTTAAAAGACTTACATGCTTCTATATCGTTAGAGTGATTAATGGATGATGCTCTTGACTCATTTATGATGATTTCTGGAATGACCGCATTGTGACTTACATATATGAAGAAGCCCGATTTTACAATTATGGCCTTCTTTTAAGTAATTTATGCCCCGCCACTAAAAAATATAATTTAGCATGAAGTGGCTTTGCACATACATCTTCTTTTTCTTTATTTTTTTTTATCAATTTTTATCTCTTATTATCTATTCGTGCTAGCTAGCTTACCATCTACTTATATCCACTATAAATGCAATACCGTTTGTAGACTATTATCACTCAAATCAATCATGCAATTGGTGCTGCGGGGGTAATGAGCCAGCAATGCAAGACATTGGTTAATCAGTATGGAAAGGCTATAATCGAGATGCTCTTGTCTGAGGTACCTGTTTTTGTGCTATATGGAAAGTATTGAACATTATTACGATCCTGTCTATCTACATAAGCACTTTTGATAGTTTATCTTGTAGACAGTCTAACCGCAATCTTCTTCTTGTGATGTTCTGTAGGCACAGCCTGATAAAATCTGTTCCCAAATGAATCTATGCACTTTTGATGGGGCTCGTGATGTTAGGTCAGTCACACAATTCACATTACTTAAAATTTTGCTATCCTTCGTTACTAGATCTATTCACATCACCGCTTGTTTTGTAGAAAACAATTGTATCACTTTTTCCTGTACATAGTCCACTTAATTTAAACTGTGGACAACCAACAAAATTACGGGTAAAACCGTATTATTCGCAGGGCGTATTGCTACTGAGAAAATGGTTATAATGCTCTGTGCTAAGATATATGAGCACTAGCTAACAGTCACTTTTTGCAGCCCAATAATTGAGAGTGTGGTTGACAAGGAGAATGGGAAGTCATCTGCTGGCTTAAATGATGAAATGTGTGCTCTCTGTGAGATGGCAGTTGTTTGGATGCGAAACCAAATCAAACGAAATGAGACTGAAGATAACATAATCAACTATGTCAATGAGGTAAAGTAACCTCTTCATTTTTATGTTTATAATGGAGCCCAAAAGTTGATATGGCTGAAAATGTTTATTTATATAAATGCATGCAGCTGTGTGATCGCATACCTAGTCCAATGGGAGAATCTGCTGTTGAGTGCAACAGTCTTTCCTCCTTGCCCACTATCGCCTTTACTATTGGTGGTAAAACTTTTGAGCTCACCCCAGAACAGGTGAAAATAACAATGATCCTTGTCTCCTTGAGCGTTTTTACTAGATGTGGCAAA
>LBNU01006349.1:0-11012 GCA_014162995.1 Artemisia annua | reverse complement strand
CATTACCAGTCCATCCAGCACCTGTTGTATTACCTACTATTCCAGCACCCCAGTCACCATTAGTGACAGTTGTTCAGGATACCAAGGCCTTTTATGAGGACGAGGTAGCTCCTACTCCCCAGATTTCTCCAGTTGCACCATCTTGTGTGTTACGTGCACCCACCTCATCACTACCTCATGTTGCTCCTGTTCGGTCTGGACAGACTACTCCTGTTCGTCGTCGTAGGATTTTTAGGAATGCTCGAAAGAGTGTTCGCATTGTTACTCCTACACCTACTCCTATGATACCAGTTACTCCAACCTCACCATCACCATCCATTACCTCTGCTGTTGCCCCTACACCTACTCGGCCCTCGCCGCTCGAAAAGCGTGCAAGGCTTACACCTTCACCTTTACCTACTGAGGCTTCAGATCTTCCACCTACTCAGTACCATGTAGGTGAGAGCTCGCGTGCGGCTGCAGCGAGAGAGCCTCTTACCGTGACTTTAGATTCCCAGATTGTTGATCTACAGAGACAGTTGGATAGGTTGAGACTACAGGTTGATGTTACTGTTGATGGTAGACTTAATACTATAGAGGAGGATGTTGAGGGATTAGTGTTAGGACGGGTTGGTATTGACGTATCTTATCATGGTTTAGAGGTACGTCAGGGGCAGAACCAGGAGCGGGTTGTTCAGTTGGTTCATCAGATGTCTATGGTTTGGGAGTGGTTTGTTTTGGTTTGGGATTGGTTAGTGAGGTCAGAGACTAGAGAGGCTGCTCTACAGCTTAGAGTCGAGCATCTCGAGGAGATAGTCGTTATGTTTGATCGTGAGATCCGCCGTCTTAGGGGAAGACCTGGACCATTTGGAGCACCTGTACTATTTGGAGCACCTGTACTTGTTAGGATCATAGTTTTCAACTATTCAGTCAAGTCTCGGTCATTTCAATAAATGTAATAGGTTGCTAGTTTTATCACTTTATGTTACGTTTTAGACTAATACTCGTTCGGTTATAAGACGAGTCCAATAAGTGTCCAATGGGCCTTGAAAGCCCACGACATAGTACATAGGGAAGGAAGGGAGTGTTGCCCTATCCTCCTCCTATAAATAGGACCCTATGTATCTCTTTCATTTTGTTGGTTAATTTCATATCTTAAGCAAACTATTGTTCTTTCATCTTTCATATTGATCTTAATCAACCAAGTCTATTTCTCATCTCATTTCTTTCATTTGAATACTTGTGTTTACTAATATGGTGACCTAACAAGTGGTATCAATCGCTAGAAGAAGGTGTAGTTTTATTTTTTTGTGATATACGAACCATAAACTCGTTTTTTATCTCGTTAGATTCAAAAAGTTTGCAACTTTCTTGCTTCTTTTGTGTTTTTATCACATATTTGATTACAAACTTGTGTTAGAAACCAAAACAAACAACAAAGTTTCAAAATTTTTGGGTTTTTTAAGATTCGTACAAACTTGTACTTTTTATCGAAAATTTTAAAATTTTTGTTAAAAAGTTCAAGTTTGCAACTTTCATTAAGATTTCATCATTTTAATGCTAGTTGTACAAGAATCTTGGATTAAAAACTCGTTTTAGGCTTGCTTTTTCACAAAAGAAAAATCTGCTTTTTGGCTTCTTATCGAGAACACAAAACCCCATTTTATCGAGAACCTTAAACCCTCTTTTATCGAGAACCTTCGATATTACTACTTAAGTGTTTTTGTTGCTTACTCAGTGCTTTTCTCTCTTGTATAAGAAAGAAAACACTTCGACATATTGGATAGTTTCGTTATTGTATAATCTCGAAACTTTGGATACTTGTTATCGAGAAACTGTGTTTATCGAGAACTTCATACATTATCGAAATCAATTACTTGTTTTCGAAATCTTGTGAAACTATCGAAATTAAATTCAGTGACATCGAAAACACACTTTGTCTCCTTTGTACAAAGGATCTCGATAATTTTCACATATTTTTCTCGATAATTTACTTTTATCGAGAACTTCATTGGTTTATCGAGAACTTCAATTTATTGAGATTATTTGGTCTTTAACTGGTTATCGAAATCATCCTTTTACCAAGCATCGAAATCACTTTGGGTTTTGGTTTTCTAAGATTTGTCTTAAGTACTATACCTTCTACAAGATCCATAAACCACAAGTTTTTCAATCATGTCTCAACCACCGTACTTTAACCCTTATCAAGCACAACCGTATCATCAACTGCAACAATTTCGTCAGCAACAGCAATATCAACAGAATGCACAATCATATCAACAGCCAAGTCAAATGTATTCTCAGCAACATGCCATGATGCATCAATTTCAACCTCAACCCTTACCAATGCTACAACAAATCACTCCAACGCCAAAACAGTCTCACTGGTTTGATCAGATGTGTGAGGTCATTACTACTCAACAATCGAGGCATGAAGCAGGTTCACTTGACACACCACCAATGTTGACACCGGGTAATTATGTTCAGTGGTCAAGTCGATTCCTTAGATTTCTTGATCTCAAGAAACCCCATGGCAGATATCTTAGGAAGGTTATCATGGAAGGTCCATTTGTACCACCTCTCAACACTGTTCCTGCTAATGACAATGCTGTTCCACCTAGACCTGAGTCTTCAACAGCTTTACCTGAAACACGCCTCACTGCTGAACAAATTCTTCATAAGGAAGCGGACGAATATGCCATGAGTTACATCCTTCACAGCATACCAAATCCTATCTTTCGCAGTGTTGATGCTCAGAAAAATGCTAAGGCCATGTGGGAACACGTTCATCTACTAATGGAAGGAACTCAGTTGAATCAGGAGGATATGGAATCCAAACTTTACATGGAATACACACACTTCATGATAGAGCCAATGGAATCACTTGAGTCATACTATCACCGCTTCACCAATATCATAAATGACCTCGACAGACACAACATCACACTACCAAAGATTGCCGTTAACACTAAGTTTCTTGGGTGTCTTGGACCGGATTGGCAGCGATATGTGACATTTGTTCGTCAGGCAAAGAATCTTCATGATGCACCGTATGGATTGTTGTATGATTATCTCAAACACCATGAGTCAGAAGTGAACAAAGACCGTGCTCAGAGAGGAACCCTTTCACCGTCTCCAACATCAAACTCATTAGCATTGGTTGCTCACTCACATGTTCCGAATTCATCCATGCAACTTCACGATTACTCAGTTGAACAGAATCACTTCAATTACCCTATTCAGAATAAGACTTCATCTTATGATCTCTCTTCACAACAACAACCAACACAACTTGACCTATCACACAACAATGATCCCTTGTACCAATCACATGATGATGATGATGACGAGGACTTCAACAGCCTTAATCAGGGAATAGCACTCATTGCTAGAGCTTTCAGCAAATTTTCTAACAAGTCCAACAATCGTCTCCGATCATCGTCTAATACAAGGAATCAAGCTGTGATTCATGATGGCCGTGTTGAGGTTCAAAACCGTAACAGTGGGAGATTCAATTCTGGTGGTTATAGTTCTGGACAGAGGTTTAACAACAATGGAGGAAGCTTCAGGAACAACTCTGGTTCATCTCAGAAGAAGGTTGATTTTGGGGATAATGGGAATGATACATCAGGGAATCAGATCATTAAGTGCTTTAACTGCAATGGAGTCGGTCATATGGCTACTGCATGTCCTTCTCCAAGAACTCAGGGCAGTAAGTATCACAAACAGCAACTTCTATTAGCTCTTCAGGAGGAAGCTAGAGGCACAAATAAACTGAATGACAACAGCTTCATGGCCAATGCTCAGTCTGATGATGACATGGAAGATCTCGAAGCTAATGCTGCTGTTATGCTTATGGCCAACATGCAGGAACTCCACATCACTGAATCAGGTCCAGTATATGATTCTGACACTCTGTCTCAGGTAAACGACTTTAATTCATGCCTTATACATGATATTGTCACCCCATCTGCATCTGCATCTACATCGAAACAATCGGTTCAAAATGATGCATTGTTCTCTACAGACGAAAATTATCAATTGGACACAGTCGTTACATTTGATGATGATCAAATTAACTCAGATGTCTCAATTGATGATTCTCACACTAATCATGTAAACGACAACAATGCTCATCTTAAACCCCTTGCTTCTATGACTGATCCAGATTCAGACCTTCGGACACTTCTCATGGCCAGTCAATCTCAAAATATAAAATGTCAAGAATTAAATGCGAGATTGAAAGAGAAGAATGCATCATTGTCTAGGGATCTCGAGTGTTTGAATATACAATTAAATAACGCTGTTAAACTCATTGATAACGAAAAGAGCTTTGAAAATGCTTTTAAAGAATCTTATCGTCGTGAAAAGGATCTCGAATTTCAAATTGGCAACATAATGGAATCTAAAAATGATTTAGCTTTACAACTTGAACAACAAGCTTTTGTACATAAACAACAAGTTGCTCAACTCGAAGATGTCATTTTGCAAACCAAAAATGAGTTGTCAACTTGTCAAGCGGATTTTCAGGAACATAAACAGATTTCAAGGGATAGAGTTAAATCATATTTAGATGAAATTGTTGAATTGACGAGTCAACTCAAAGAGTTTCAGAATGTTGTATATAAAACTGGTAATTCAATTACAACCATTCATAAACTTTCTGTAAAACGGTCAAACACCGGCCATGGTTTTGCCATTGGTAGTGAATCACCCAGTTTTTTAAATAAAGCACTCACCGAGATTCCGAAGATATATAGTGCAAACCATTTCTTTGATGACACTGTTATTCGTGCTGTTGTTTATGATCGTGAGGAAGAATTGGAAATAGAGGACGAGACTCGATCTAAAATGGAAAATGTTGATTTCAACAAACCTTTTGATTACTCAAAAATGCCTTCTATCAATGAAACTTTTACACCTCAAAAAGAGAATGTTGAACAACCGTATTTTATATTACCAGAAGATCTTCCTTCTTATAAAGCTTCCCTCACACCAGTAGTTCAAAACAATGGTCTTTTAACTAAACCAGAAAATGTTCAACCTCTTCCTAAAACGTGCAAGATACTTCGGTATTTCCAAACGTTTATGGAAGATATTGAATTTTTACAAGATGCTGTTGATCGTAATTCAGAAATCACTGTTTTCACATTTATTGCTCCTCATGAGCGTGAACGGCGAGAGGTGTTTCAAAAACAATTTTTACCTCACGTTCAACATCTACGATTATGTGCTGAACTCTGGGAACAGGATCTTCAAAAAGAAGTGTCTTCAATGATGGATATTTTTCAAGAAACAGAAAAATCAATTTCATTTTATCAACGTCAAAATCAATTTTTGCAAAATGAAAATGATCGTCTCATGGAACGTGTCCTCAATTATGATATTATATCTGTGGTAATGAATTCTCTTTATGAATGTGGTACTGATATGCTTGTTTCTGAACACTGTGATGATATTGGGTTGTTGAATAAAACAGTTGAGACATTAAAAAATGAGAACATGAGTCTCCGACAACAAAATGATGATGTGCAGAAAAAACTTTCAGATGAAATCTTTCAACTCAACAAAAAACTAGAATGGTGTCAAAACCAAAGTCTTGTTTTTGAACTTGAATTGCAAAATCTTAAAACTTCGACATCTTTTTCAAATGAAAATGAGGAACTTAAAAGTCAGATTTCTAAATATGAAAAAGAGATTGCTGAATTGCAAGAAGTAACAGATTTTTGGCAAAAGAGTCGAGATGAATATTTCTACTTAAACCGAAAGCTTGACAGCACAATTCAGGACAAAACGCACATCATTATTGAATTGAAGGAGAAAATTAAAAATCTTGAAAAGAAAAAGTCTGCAAATACTAAGATTGTTGCACCAGAAAAACATAGGACAGATAACACTAGTAACGATACAGCTATTCATAATTCTAACATGAGTTCTTCCACCTCTCCAGGACTAGTTATCCCTCCTAGCGTTAGCAGATCCAAGCACCAAAAAGAGAAAAAGAAGAATAGGAATTTGCGACGTAAGAGAGAGAACTTAAAAGCTATGGAAGTAGAAGCTCACCCTAGGAATTTGAATAATAATCATGTTACTATAGATTTAGATTGTGATTTGGCAACTTGTAATCCGAATCTGTCTGTAACGAATGATGTATCTCGTACTTCTTTATCGTTTAATGCATCTTGTGTGTTTTGTCGTAAATCTATGCTATCTGGTGATCACTCTAAGTGTGTTGCTACTTCTCTTTTAACACGTCTTAAGAAACTTACAAAAGGCAAAAAATCTAGGCCCACTACTGCTTCCAAATCTAAGCTAGGATTAACGCCCCCTGTAGTTTCTGAGGATGTAGTTGCTACCCCTGTAGTTAAGCCCAGCAATCCTAAGAACTTGCCTTCACTTAGCGAATTCACTAAGAAGAAAGCGCAATCTAGTTGGAAGTGGCAGCGTTGGTTAACTAAGATGCATAATTTTGCTTGGATTCCTAAAGTTGTTATATCATGTGTTTCTAACCAACCGGAACCCACTACTTCATCGGGTTCCACCCTTACCATTGTGCCATCGTCGTCTCCTTCGTGTGATGCAGGTGGTGCAAATCATTCTCTGGATTGTTGATAGCGGATGTACCCGACATATGACAGGCGATCTCAAACTGTTAAGAAACTTTGTATCAAAGTTCATTGGTACTGTCAGATTCGGGAATGATCACTTCGCTGCTATTATGGGGTATGGAGATTATGTCAGTGGGAATATTGAAATCAGCCGTGTATACTATGTTGAAGGTCTTGGTCACAATCTCTTTTCAGTCGGTCAGTTTTGTGACGGTGACTTAGAAGTTGCATTCAGGGAGAAAACTTGTTTCGTACGTGATCTACAAGGGAACGATCTAATGTCCGGCACTCGCAGCAACAGTCTTTATACCATTTCAATGTCTGATATGATTGCTTCCTCTCCCATCTGCTTACTTTCTAAGGCCGAATCTACAAAATCATGGTTATGGCATAAACGAATGTCACATCTCAACTTCAAAACCATGACTGATCTGGCTCGACACAAATTGGTTGAAGGACTCCCCAGATTCAGATACGCTAAAGATCACCTTTGTCCTGCTTGTGAACAAGGAAAGAGCAAACGTGCACATTTTGCTTCAAAACAAGAACCCAGTACGGATCATGTTCTTCAGCTATTACATATGGATTTGTGCGGACCAATGAGAGTACAAACGATCAACGGGAAACGTTACATTCTTGTCATAGTAGACGACTTCTCAAAATGGACTTGGGTCTACTTTCTTCGTACTAAAGACCAAGCTCCATCCATGATAGTCACTTTTCTCACCAAAATTCAAGTTCAGCTTAGAAACACCGTCAGAACCGTCAGAACAGACAATGGAACTGAATTCAAGAATCAAACCCTTCGGGATTATTTTGAGAAGGTAGGTATTGTTCATCAAACATCTATTGCTCGGACTCCCGAACAAAATGGCGTGGTCGAAAGACGAAACCGTACTTTAGTGGAAGCCGCCCGCACAATGCTGATCAATGCACAACTACCAGACTATCTTTGGGCAGAGGCCGTCTCAACAGCATGTTATACCCAGAATCGATGTATGATCAACAAACGACACAATCGCACACCATATGAACTTGTCCACAAACGTAAGCCCAATGTTCAACACCTTCATGTCTTTGGTGCACTATGTTACCCGAACAACGATCATGATGACTTTGGAAAGCTTAAAGCTAAGGCTGATGTAGGAATCTTTATTGGTTATTGTGAAAATTCTAAGGGGTTTCGGATATACAACCGTCGGACCAGAGAGATTCAAGAGACTATACACGCTAATTTTGATGAGCTCACTGATATGGCTTCTGAGCGCAACAACTTAGGACCCGAACTTAACCGTTTAAATTTCCCAGATCGTTCAGATGCACCTTTACCTTTAACCCGTCAAGAATTGGAAACGCTGTTCACTCCACTGTTTGATGACTCCTTTGAGATTCGTGCACAAAATGTATCCACCGATTCCGCTGCTCAAACTGCCACTATTCCAGTGCCTGATACACCCGTAACTCCAACTACTATAGAAACTGATGCACCTCCAACAGAGTCACCAACAGCAGACGAACAGACAGACTCCAACTCATACAATGCACCTGAAGATCTGAATCAACTTGAAGTACCCGAACCTGCAAATTACGATCCCAATGCATTCTTTAATCCGTTTGCACCGACTCCCAACCTTTCCGATATTCCAGAGTCGTCAACACGGGACTTGGAATCGACTAATGTGCAGCAGTTCCATAACCCTCACCCTTCAACACATCATTGGACACGTGATCACCCAATTGTCAACATTATTGGTAATCCCCAAGCTCCAGTGATGACTCGACAGAAACTTCACTCCGATGCCGAACACTGCATGTATGCACTCACCATCTCTCATGCCGAACCAAAAAGCATCAAGGAAGCAATGACACATGATAATTGGATTGAGTCTATGCAAGAAGAATTCGACCAATTCAAGAGACTAGAAGTCTGGGAATTAGTTGAAAGACCGGATGGAGTTTATGTGATTGGACTTAAATGGATATGGAAGAATAAGTTGGACGCAGAAGGTAATGTCATACGCAACAAATCCCGATTGGTAGCTAAAGGTTATAGTCAGGAGGAAGGAATCGACTTTGAAGAATCTTTCGCACCCGTGGCTAGACTTGAAGCTGTACGGATTTTTCTGGCATACGCTGCTCACAAAAACATGATCGTGTACCAAATGGACGTCAAAACAGCATTTTTGAATGGTCAGTTACGTGAGGAGGTATACGTCAGTCAGCCGGAAGGATTTGTAGACCCAGAGCATCCGAACCATGTCTATCGACTTAAGAAGGCTCTCTACGGTCTCAAACAAGCCCCCAGGGCATGGTATGACAAACTTACTGCTTTCTTACTTGCTAATGGTTTTACCAAAGGTTTGATAGATCCAACTTTATTTATCCAAAGACACGGGGAAGACGTTTTAATCGTACAAATTTACGTAGACGACATTATTTTTGCATCTACTAACAAAAAGTATTCTAATGCTTTTGCAAAATTAATGAAACTAAATTTTGAAATGTCAATGATGGGTGAACTTACGTTCTTTCTAGGATTACAAGTTCATCAATCTCCCCGTGGTATTTTCCTAAGTCAATCAAAATATGCTCTTGAAATAATAAAGAAACATGGAATGACCAGTTGTGACACATACAATACCCCAATGTCAAACACCACTAAGTTAGATGCGGATTTACATGGGAAAATGGTAGACCCCACAAAATACCGAAGTATTATTGGGTCGCTCATGTATCTAACCGCTAGCAGACCGGATATTGTATTTGCTGTGTTTATGTGCTCTCGCTATCAGTCGCGTCCTACTGAACGTCACCTCAATGAGGCTAAACGAATCCTTCGATACGTGAAAGGAACCATTCACATGGGGATCTGGTATCCGAAGGATTCTGGTTTTGAACTAATTGCTTTTTCAGACGCTGATCATGCAGGGTGTATGGATACACGAAAAAGTACTTCTGGTGGTTTACAGTTTCTTGGAGACAAGCTTGTGTCTTGGCAATCTAAGAAGCAGGACTGCACTTCACTCTCATCTACTGAATCAGAATATGTGGCTATGGCTGCCTGCTGTGCTCAAATCATTTGGATGCGTACGCAGCTGATGGACTATGGCTACTCATTCGAGAAGATTCCGATGTACTGTGACTCAAAAAGTGCCATTGCTATTTCCTGCAACACGGTTCTACATTCCAAGTCTAAGCACATCGATCTCCGATATCATTTCATCAAGGAGCATGTCGAGAAGGGTACAGTAGAGTTATACTTCGTGGGTACAGAATACCAATTGGCAGACTTGTTCACTAAACCTTTACCACCGGCTAGGTTTACTGAACTCGTTCACCGAATTGGTATGCGTTGTTTGACTCCAGATGATTTAAAAACTCTTCTGGAAAACAATTAATGGAGTCAAACACCAAAAATATCTTTTGTAAATATTTATTCAAAAACAAAAAGAAAAAATTGCAAAACCATAAAAATAACAAAAAGATTTTCTTTAATTTCGTTTCGTATTTTATTTCATTTTGTTCACAAATGCAAGCACACGATCTCGTTCAACACTTTGGTCTCTCAAAATTTTCAACATTTTTACGACCAAATGTTGAGGGGGAGAATGTTCGTTAAAATTTCAAAATTTTTCTCAAAGATGTGCTTTTGCATTTTAAATTTTGCTTTAATTTTGGTTGTACCAATTTAACTTGACGATTCTTTAGGTTATGCCTTAGAAGATAGTTTTGCCATAAGTCGTTAAGATTTAACTGTTCATAAACTTTATTAGGACTTAGAATAGAATTTATGTAGTTAAGGGACTGTTATTGCCAAGTTTTGAAAGTTACAATACTATTCACCTAACCAAAACTGCCCCCCTCGTTTTTCACTATTCACGAAACTATAAACAAATTTTCTCTCTAACCAATCTCACGGCCAAGATTCAAACTCACAATCCGTTGCATAAATCTTCAAAACGTAAGTTATTTTATGATCTTTACATCAATCTAAGATAGGGTTTTCGTGGAATTATCATTCCAATGGTTAGATTTTGCGCAATAATCTAGTCGAGAACTAGGGTTTACGCTAGATATAGAAATCTTGTAAATGTGATGTTTTGATGTTGTAACCATAGGGCTTTTGTGTTTACTAGTTTTATAATCATGCTAGGTTACTCTAATTATAACACCAAACACGTTTGCTATGATTTTGATGTTCTTGCGTTTTCGCTAATTTGGGTTTATGAGAAATTGTGATGTTTTGTTGGATATTGTTGGTGGGATATGCATGTTAGGGTTATTAGAACATGATTATGTGCTTTAATTGCTTTAAATTCATATAAGTTACGATCTAGATGTTCTTAGGGTTGCGTTGTATTGGGTGTTTTCAATATGTTGTTGTTTGTTCTAATTCAATGATCATATCATGTTTGTATATGCTTT